>PVHY01029360.1:0-14470 GCA_004024945.1 Uropsilus gracilis | reverse complement strand
AGGTGAGATCAGAGGTTCGGTGTGATCAGAGGTTCGGTGTGATCAGGGGAGAGGTGAGATCAGGGGTGCGGTGAGGTCGGGAGAGGTGAGGTCAGGGGAGAGGTGAGGTCAGGGGAGAGGTGAGATCAGGGGAGAGGTGAGATGAGGGTTAGGTGTGATCAGGTATAGGTGAGGTCAAGGTTAGATGTGAATCAGGGGTCAGGTGAGATCAGGGGTTAGGTGAGATCAGGGGTGCGGTGAGGTCAGGGGAGAGGTCAGGTCAGGGGTGAGGTGCGGTCAGGGGAGAGGTGAGATCAGGGGAGAGGTGAGATGAGGGTTAGGTGTGATCAGGTATAGGTGAGGTCAAGGTTAGATGTGAATCAGGGGTTAGGTGTGATCAGGGTTAGGTGAGATCAGGGGTTAAGTGAGGTCAGGGGTTAAGGTGAGAGCAGAGGTTAGGTATGATGGGGTGAGGTGAGGTCAGGGGAGAGGTGAGATCAGGGTTAGGTGTGATCAGGGGTTAAGTGAGGTCAGGGGTTAAGGTGAGATGAGAGATTAGGCGAGATCAGGGTTAGTTAGGTGTGATCAGGGGTGAGGTGAGATCAGGGGTGCAGTGAGGTCAGGGGTGAGGTGAGGTCAGGGGTGAGGTGAGATGGGGGTTAGGAGCTCAGGGGCTACGTGGGATCGGGGTTTCTGCACTCCGGCAAGCAGGGCACCTGTCCCCGCTCCCTGCGGCTCGGGAGACCCAGTCTAAACCGTCTTGGAAAAGTGAGCTTTGCGCGCGCGTGCGGCAGGTTCCGCCCCCGGCGGCGTGCTCGCACCCCAGGTCCCTTCCCCCCTCGAGCTCCCGCTTCCCGGCCGGGTGAAGGCCGGCCAAGGCCGCGCGCCCGCCGCCGGCTCTCGGAAACGAAGCCCGCGGGCCGGCGTTCCGGAACGCCCGGCGGGCGGCGAACGGTCCGGCGAGCGAGCGCGCGCGGCCCTGACAGCCGCTCGCCCCGCCCCTCGCGCCGCCCCGCGGAGGCTTGTCCCTCGCCGCGCGCCGTAGCCGGCGCTGGCCGGTCGCCGTCCCCAAGATGGCCGCGGCGCGAGCGGCCCCCGCGGCGGGCTAGAGGCGGAGCCGAGCCCCTCCGCTCCCCGGGCTCCGGTCCCGCGCCAGGCTGCGCCGACGGCCCGCCGCGGCCATGCGGGGCCCCGTGCCCGGATGAGAGAAGCCGACGCCGCGCCGGCCCCCTCGCCCGCCCTCGCCGTCACGCCCGCCGCCGCCGCCATGGAGGAGCCGCCGCCGCCGCCGTCGCCGCCGCCGGCGGAACCCGAATCCGAGCCCGAGCCCGAGCGCTGCCGGGCGGCCAGGTGAGCGGGGCCGCGAGCCGGGCGAGCTGGGCGACGCCGGGGGGGGCCGGGCTGCCCGCCCGCCGTGAGGGCCGCCGCGGGCTCGGGCCGGGCGGGAGGGGCGGGGTGCAGCCCGCGACCGGCGGGGCGGCCGCTCCCGCGCGGGACCCCCGCACGCCGCCGCCCTGCACGCCCGGGCCGCGCGTCCTGCAGCCTCGCCGGCCGCGGGGAAGCCCTGCGCGGCGGGGCGCCCGGGGGAGGCGGTGTGGGAGGGGGGACAACACGGACACGGACCCTCCCCCGCCGCCGGCAAGCACCTCCCCCGACTCGAGTCCAGGGAGCGGGCGGGGGGCAAGGAGGACGCGCTGGCTGCGTCCCCTGGCTTCCTTTCCAGCCCTCTTTTTGCCCCCCTTCCCTCCTCGTCCACTCCCCCCCCTCCCGGGTGCCCGCTGCGTCCCCTGCCCTCACACGGCAGGCGGGCGGCTGGTCTCTGTCCCGGGCCCGCACCCACCCTCGAGGGGGGGGGGGGCGCGGGGGGTGCAGCTCCTGGCTCGCGCGTGCACGTCAAGGACCCGTTTCCTTGCAGCTCTGCCACCCTAGGGCGCTCCGACATGGAGCTTGGATGCCCACGGCTCGGGTGCTTGCTGTTCCTTCGGGACTCGCTTCGGGGGGCCTTGTCTTCCCAGGGGAGCTCAGCCTCCTGTACATCGCTGAGCATGGCTCTCCTCCGAGCGCGTGTCTGTGTACTCGAATGTCCTCTCACCCTCCCCGGCCTTTTGCATCCGAGCGTAGACTTGCAAGCTGCTGCCCCCTCCCTGCCCCGAGCGTGAAAACACCTCCCCGAGCTCCTCACTTCTTAACCGTCTTCGTCCTTAACCGTCTTGGCTGGGCAGTTCCAGGAATAAGGTGGTGAAGTGTCTGTCCTCTTTCTGCTTCCTGCGTAAAGAGCTTTTAAATGCACTCCGTCGCCGGGCCTAGACCTGAACACACGAGCTGAGTTCTGGCCTGGACGCCCCCTGTCCGCCCCCCAAAGATTTCCTTTTCCTTAACTCAGGGCCGCCTGTGACCTTTCAGGGAACAGTTTCTCCAAGTTTTTGGGGGGGGAGTCGGGGTGTGAAAGGGAATTCGTTCTCTTCGTTTTAACCTAGCATGTTTTCAGGAGATTTGTCAGGCGCTCATTAAAATACATTTTGCGAGTAAGAGTCAGCCTGGGAACATGGTGACACCCTTACGTTTCTTTTAAAAATAAAAGTAACCGTGGTTGATGCGGTGCCGTTTTCTTTCGCTTCTGTTAACTCGTGTGCTTTTCCTGTCAGCCTGGTGAGGAAAGTGGTTACCTCTCTCTTGACAGAGGAGGAAACTGAGGCTTTGGCAAAGGCTAAGTGTTTTGTCCAGGGTTTCACAGCTGGTAGTGAACTTGGGTCCCTTATCCACCCAAGGAGAAGAGATGTGAGTCCATCATCCAAACGGGCGGGTCACAAGTTAAAAATTCTTTATGACTGTACTTTGGGGGGGAAAAAATAGTTCTGAACATTGTTCGGTAAAAGTGAGGAGGTTTGGAAGAAGAGGAAATGTGTGGTGAAAAGACTTTCTCCGGTGACAAAAAGAAAACTTGGTTTCCCAGTCAGGTTTCTGTGTGTCTTTGTAATGATAAAAATAGGTCGGGATAATGGGCTTCATCCAGCTTGCAGCGAACAGCAGTGGCAGAACAAGGAGATCTTAGAAGCACTTTCCTTAGCAACATTGCAGTTCATTTACAACGGCAGATCTGTAAAACAGATGACAGAGCTGTTGTTTTCTCTCTTTCATGCGCTGATCGCAGCCACCACCTCTTGGATACACAGAGCTGACCTCTGACAAACTTACTGTAGATCGCTGGTAAGCTCCTTCAGAACTGCTGCAATTGTTTACGTGGATGTCTTTTGTTTGTGTTTGTAAGCCTTTAGAAGAAGCTCAGCGCGCACGTTCACATTTTAACTCAGTCGTGACCACGCGTGCCATCTGCTCCCAGGTGAGCCAGCTGTGGAGCAGGCTGGAGCAGAGCTGTCTGCCGTGATTGTTCCCGTGTTTTCTGTCAGCGGGCCACTGACTGGGAAGGCTGTTCCGGTGCATAGGTCTTAAGGGAACACAGGCCTGCACACGTCTGCCGGTGCACCACCGCGGCAGGTGCCAGCCGGGCACATCTGCCGCCTGCGTGCTGACGTGAGAGTTACGCAACAGCCGGGAACACAAAACAGGTGGTGAGGTGATAGTGCTATTACAGTTTTATTGCTTATTGTCACTCATGGATTCTTCTTGTCCTGATTTTTGATAAAGAATTTGTGATTAAGGACAGCAGGTGCTATTGTTAGCCATTAAGTTCCTACCTAAACAGGCCTTAGAGTTGCTTTTCCAAGCTTCTGGGCCAGTTGTCAGAGGGTCCTGAGTTAACCAGGGAACCTGTGCAGACAGATCGGGACCAGTTTGTTTTTGTGATTTCTTGAAGCTGCCCTCAGACACAGAGCTTGGCTTGAATATGACAGAAGGATGGCGGAAGGCCGCTCCTATCCGTGGCCTCTTTTTTCAAAATACATGTTAAATACCGCCTCGCTGTTCTGAGGTATACGTGTCACATGAACTTAAAAATAACTCCCCCCCCCCCCGTGACTGTGTGTTGTTTGCTTTACATAACTGAGCTCTTGTGAGCTCACTTGAAAACGGGTTCTCTGTAAGAAGCTGCTTGGCTGCCCCACTCCTTCTCGGCGGTCTGAGCTCACGCTCCACCTGAACGTCCCCTTTGAACCTGCTGTTTCAGTCTTGGCGTTGGGTGTCACCTATGCCCCCAGCGAACGCCACTGTGTGGTACGGCCGCAGACTCCCCGGCAGATGCAGGGGTGGGTGTGGTTGAGACATTGCAACAGAGCATGCCATTGTGGGGCTAGGGGCGGCTCGGGCCGAGAAGCGGTGACCCCAGCAGCAGAAACAAAGGCCTCCACTGATCCTGCAGGCTCTGACATGGGGACCGCTCTGCTCTCGAGAAGGACTTTGTGGCTGCCTCTCGTCTGTCGTGGTGTGAGAAGCTGCTCCTGCTTCCCTCACACGTGTTCTTTGGTGTCTGGTGAGTCTCGTTCTGAGCTCCGCTGAGAGATGGGGGTGTGAGTTCTTGACTGTTGGCGGGCCACATATGCCCTCTTGATAACTTCCTGTTACCTAAGTCTTCATTCCTCCGCCGTGATCTTGTTGCACAGAGCATGTTGGACCAGGTGGTACCTACTTTTCTTCTTAAAGACACTCGCCTGTGGCCAGTCAGGAGCCATCGGAAGTCGTTTCCTCAAAGAGACGCTGGAAGACGTGTCAGAGAAGGACGTGGCCAGTGGCCACCGGGGGTCTGCCCCCGTGGAAGGGAAGGGAGGCGGTCCAGGGCTGAGCTTGAGCGCCGCATGCCTGGCCGCACCGGTGGGCCGTGTGTTCCCTTGCCTGTCGGAAGCCAGAGTCGCGTTCAGGTGGGCGAGCAGGCCTCAGCGAGGAGCTAGGTGAATGGCTTCAGAGGTCCCCTACCGGGGAGATAACCTTGGCGCCCGTCAGCTGCGCCCCTGCATGTCTCGTGACCGCGGGGACAGCCCTGCTCCTCAGCACGCAGCGCCCTGGGCTCACAGACGGCTTTTGTTCTCCCCGTGAACTCCCCTCTCTGCTCGCTCTGGCTGATGCTTTCCATCTTGAGTCTTGCTTTAATTAGCGTAATGACAAACCTGGCTTTTCCTGTTTCGAGGTACAGTGTGTCCTCGTCCTTTAAAGACCTTTGTCTGAAAAATCCTTCCTGACAGACTTCTCTTAAAGGTAAAAGAGGCTCACCTCCCCCCGCCCGCTGCCGCCCCGGCAGAGAACCCTCTGGCCTCCTTTCTGCAAAGGGCCGGTCCAAGGTGGCTGCTGTTCTATGAAATGCCTTTTCCACGCTTGCATTTTGTTCGGAAAGACCACGCTGGTCTGTGGTTCTTCTGGATTTGAAGGGATGAACCGAAATGTGAGGAACTTAGAACCACCGTAGGATTCCGTGCAGCCGTGACCAGTCGTGCTTGTAAAGGCTGTTCCGTGGCCTGGAAGCTGCTTACATCACTCCTGAGGTAGAATCTGTTTGTTAATAGATTCTCGGGCCTCCTGATGTGTGCGTGCTGTGCGGCTCCTGCAGCGGGGGAGCAAGCCGGTGTGGCCAGCGTCGTCGGCCGCGACTGCCGGGCTCCGCATTGCCCGCCAGCTCTGTCTGGCCCCCCCTGGCTTCCCTTCTCTGCTCCTCTCCGCGCCGGGTGTGCGCTTCTCCTGGAGGCTCTTCTCGCGCTCCTGGCTGTAGGATGAGCCCTTGAGGGCTTTTCCTGGCATTTTTCAAAGCAGGGGTGGGGGAGCAAAGCAGCCTGGTGAGTAACTGGAGTCCATCCTGTGACGCCTGCACCTGGAGCGGCTGCCGAGCAGAGGCAGCCGCGGGCGAGGTGGTGGTTCTGTGCTGCTGGTGATGTTCAAACAGGAGCTGGAAGAGACCGCCTTTGTTTTATGCTGTCACCCCGTTTGTCTCTTGGTTTGATGTGTGGTTTTATGGTTCTTTAGTAAAAGGATAAATAGTGTGAGTCGGGCTTCTGAAACTTCCTTAAACCCTGATAGTCAGCGTGGTCCCATTTTTTTTTCAGATGTGTTGAGCATAAGAAAAAGATTGGAAGATGCATATTCATTTTTTCCTAAATCCTTTTACAAGGTGCATGTGTTACGTGTTTTCATTTTACAATCGACCGCTAAGTCAGAGCCCAGGTTCTTAACTAGTCCATTTATAATTTTGTCTCCTCTTGACAATTGTTACTAAAATTGAAATTGGTGAGATTTCTTGTTACATGAAGAGAATATGTTGCCAAATTTAAATTCGTGGAAGCTTTTTATTTCCAGTGACCGTCATCAGTTGTCTGAGCTGATTTCCTTTGGTGATTTCGTCATCCTGCGTGCTGGAGCGTGTAGATTAAGCAGCAGCAGCGACAAAACAAAGAGTTTGCTTTAGGATGGTCTTGGATATTCTAGAGCCAGCGGAGTCTATGACTGTTCTCAACCCCTCTGCTGTGGTGAAATGCCTTCCCCTTTGCGAGCAGCACGTGTTAGCAGTTCCCGGCACTTTGGAACGTAGGTGTGGTAGGTGCATGCTTCCATTCCCGCTCACCTCACACTCCTGCGGAACGCTGTGCCAGCTGCCTTTATTTGTTCGCTGGCATCAGAAGCAAAATGCAAATTTGTTTTGCCCTCTGAGAACTTCCTTCTGTTTCGTTTTGCAAACATCACAGGGGTGCCCGTCTTTGTAAAGTAGTAGGAAAGCTGATAAGATTATGTTAGATATTCTGTCAGAAGTGTGTCTTAGGTAGATTTCACGTCAGTATATCATTTCAGAAGAAATAAACCTGCTGAGAAAAATTCATTTTGAGGACACAGTTCTAAAACTGATCAAATTTAATGTTTTCAGTGGAAACTTTTTTTTTTTTAATTGGGATGTGAGCAGGTTATTTGAGGATGCTGCTGAGTGGGGATGGTTTGAATAGGGCTTATTGGAGGACAGCCAGCTCGGATGGAGAATTAATTGAAATTGGCAACCTTCTTGGTTTTTTATTTTCTGGAGGAAAAGTTGATACCTGCTTTATTTTTAGTGTACCATTGCAAACGCTAAAGTCTTTTTTGTAGGAACATGATGACACAAGTATGACTTGATCTTCTCGCAGAATTGTTAGTTTTTTGGATATGTGTTTAGTTCTGATTCAGATAAGGAATTAAGCACTTCCTGGTGCGAGTCTGGTGGGTGGTGGCGCTCCTGATGCTCCTTGGCTCCAGCTCACTTGTCCACTGCTCAGACTCAGCTTTGGGAGGGGCTGCCATGCCCTTTACTAAAGGGCGAACCTGAGCTGAAGAGACTGACCGCAGCTTCCCCAAGGTCAGGGTCCAGAGTCCCGTGTCCAGGCTCCTGGTTCCTTGTGACACTGCTCTCCTGGTCCAGGCCCAGCACTCAGTGTGCTCTGCGGCCACCCAGCTGCCTCTGACAGCATCTGCCGAGGCCCCTGGGCCAGATGCTGGGGCTCTGGGGGGCCGGGTCTTCCTCCCGGGATGGGCCTATGAGGAAAGTTCATTTGTAAGGAGAACGAAAACAACCCAACCCACCCTGAAATGTCCCCGAGGTCCCTGCGCATGACCTCCCTCCCTCTGGGGAGCAGCGCCGTGTGAGAGGAGGTGTGCTCCGACCTTTCGGGTGACGCAGCGTCGTCGTTCCCTGCTGCGCTTGGAATTTTGCTCATGACTCTTCTGTGGTAGTGATCTTAGAACTTCGACCTATGGAGTTCGCCGACTGCAGGCGATTGTGACTTACAGTGAGAACGTCAGCTGCAGTGTGTGTGCTGTGTAACTGAGGTGGAAATTCATGGGACCCTGTTCGACGTTGCAGTAGATGATACACTCCAGCAAATGCTGGTTGAAAAGTATTGTTCCTCATGGCCGTTGAACGGATTTTATTGGGTTGTGACCCTTTACTTTGAAAAGCGTGACTGTTAGGAGTGAAAAGGGATGTTTGTCCTTTGTCCCTGTCCCTTGAGAGTGAGTTAGAGCAAGCTAAGCGATAGCAGAATTGTGGTGGAGCCAGGCAAGCGGACGGTCCAGGTGTTCTGCCCTTGAGGGCGCCGTTGTTTCCGAAGGCTGAGCAAGAATGTGCCTTGTCCTTGTCTTTCTTGGCTGCTCATCTTCGGAACAGAAGAGCTATAGGGATGTGTTTGCAATTTGGGATCAGCTTTAGAGTAAAATTGGGCTTGGAAGACGTGAGCACCTTAGGTGGTTCATTTTTCTTTATAACATACATCTGCTTTCCCCCCCCAACAAAATAGTGCAGGATAAAAGAACCCATTTTCCGTGTGTGTGTGTGTGTGTGTGTGTGTGTGTGTGTGTGTAGCAGTTTTCACTGCAGTGACGTCTATTTTTAAGAAAACGGTGACCTGGGAATGTTGTCCGTTGCCTTTCTAATCCCTCCCCCTTCATTCTCTCCCCTGCTTCAGCTCATCTGTGAGGTTTGCTTCCTTTGGGGCCAGCCTCCCCTGGAGCTCACCCCCCTCCCCTTAGTTAGCCTGGGGCCTTCTGTTAAAAGTCCTCATTGCCACCGCAGAGGGTGCCATCATCTGCAGTGATAGCTGTGTGTGCCTGTTTCTTCCTTGTCTCCTGCCTTCCATAGACACAAAACCCCATGAGGCTTTTCTGTCCGAGATCCTGGGTGTCTATCCAGCAGGAAGTAGGTTTTCGACCCATGGCTGCTGGTGGAGGCTGTGGAGTTGTTGCTTGGTGCCCAGATTTTGGTGTTAGACAAGCGAACTTTGGCTTCTTAGATCACTGGCATTTGGTTTTAGGGAAGTTATACTTCAAACTACGTTTCCTCATTTGAAAATCTGAAATAACAGTCGCATCCATTTCCTGGGTATTAGCTATCATTGTTACATGTCTCTTCCGTTTTAGTTGAAATGAAAAGGCGGGAAGTTCATCGGCATTTTCTTAGGAAGTTATCGCAGCTCTTTGGGAAATGCCTGCAGCTGTACGCATTGATCAGGAAGCGTTTGTTTTCTCTGTCTGCAGAAGTCAGAGAAGGAAGAACGGGGTTTGGACCCGAGCTTCTCCAGACACTCTCTGCACTTCAGCCGCTACTGCTTCTGCACGTTGCTGGCACAGGCTCTCGGCCCACGGAGGCGCTCGGCTTGCCCCGACCTCCAGTGACGGCTGGCCGAGCGGCTGTGGTCAGGGCGGAGGGCACCCTTCGTCTCTTTCTCGGAGACTTCTTGTAGCCGTTCACTTGACCTGCACATGCACTTATTCATAGGTGACTGCTGTTTCCGTTTTCAGAGAGTCCTCTGCTAGCTTTAAGTTATTCCTCTAGGTTGCTCTGACTGTGTCTCAACAAAGTAGACGAGAGCGTTTGTTTGATGATACAAGCGAACTCCAGCACTCTCGAAATCTGGTCTATTGTGGAATCTGAAAAGTGGAAAGCGGAAAAAGCAGGTCGTCATTTTATACCTAGAAATGACTGATATTCTGTCATTTCCTTCGGTTATGTTTGGAGAAGACGCATAGTCTCTCCTCCTTCCAGTTAAGAAGCTGCCATCTTGTGAGCATCTTCCATGGTGTAAACTGTTGAAGGGCACAGTATTCCTTTCTTGTGCGTGTCATGATTTAATCGTTCTGGAATTATTTCATAACTTATATTACTAACGACTTAATAAAAATCTCTGTGAACTTTACAAAATTGTAGTATTTCTTTAAGATTGGTTCCTAGGAACTAAGATGGAGCTCTGAGATTGTAGAAGCATGTTGCTGCATTTCTCTTCAGAGAGGTACAAACTTGCCCTACTTCAGCAGAGTGAAAGGAAATGCACCGGATAATTTAAGAGAAAAGAAACGATTCCGTGTCCATCCAGACGATAGGACAGTGCTGCAGCGGTGCCCAGGCAAAGCCACGGTCTCCCTGGTCACTTCCTCTAGCCCCGTGTTATTCTTGCTCCCTGTGATGAGCCATTAGCAATTGCATGACTCCATCTCCTTGAACACTTGGTGGAGTCCTGACTCAGCCCACTGGTATGGTTTCAGAGTTGTTCAAACATGCCACCAGAAACCTCTGCCCAAAAGTACCTGGCGTTGTCCTTTTCTGTGTGCTCTGAGGCTGCCCTCTTTGGTGAAGGCAGGTTCTCTGGTCCGTAGTGAGAGGAGAGCTTCCAGGCAAGCAGCAGAGTTAAGCAGAATCCTCTGTGAGTAGGAGAGGAAGCTTTCCATGGCACTGGCTCTTCTCAAAAGTGAAAGATCCAGTGAGGATTTATCGCAAGATTACGGCGGCTGATAGGAAGAGTGATGGTTTCTGTGACATGCCAGACAAAATGAAAGGCAGTCCAAAAAACACTTAGACTGAATATTTATAAGCATGATTAACTTTGTTGCTCAGGGTGTCTAATTTATGAAAATGGAAAACGTAATCTTTATAGAGAAAAAAAGGTTCCCAGATAGAACATGCAATGATCCTAGTACAATGTGCCAAGAATATACTCCACCTTTAGTTAGAGTAGATCTAGTGTAAGTAGGACAAGAGATCCTCTAAATCTGAAGTCGTTTCTGAACATCCGTGTCTATTACCAATACTCCATGGAGAGGTGGCATGAATCCCCAGTTGAGAACCACTAGCTTAGAGGCTCCTGAGTTCAGTTGAAAGAGATTGTAACCGAGAGTGAGTGTGTGAACCCAAACGGAGTTGTGCCTGAGAGTTCCAGGCTGTTGTCTGTATTGGGCCCCACAGCAGAAGTGTGTCGGGGCAGTGGGGGCAGCGAGAGTGCTCTGGGGACTTGCCATGCAGCAAACCACATGTTTGTAGCATCTGTCCCAGGCAGATGTAACCTTGGGAATCTCCTCTTCCAGCTGAATAACTGCACAATAGTAGGCCATCACTTAGTTAGAGCACCTCTGCTTTTAAGCAAGGGGAAGGAGCAAACTCTTCACAGTTTTTTGGAAATCTGAGACAATTTTAGGTATAAAAATATTTAAAATTTGATTTTTGGAAAGATACGCTGTCAGAAGTTGTCATGTAATCTGAATAGTTAAGATAGGGTCATATATCACCAAGAATACTTGGATATGTAATCAGAGTGACAATCAAAACTTAAATACAAGGTTTAACCTGATTCAGAGAACCTCTTAAAAATGAGTAACTTTAATTTTCTTGAATAACCAAGACATCATAAAGTCAACATGAAACATAAATGATTATTCTGGTAGACACAGAATCTTTGCTGTCTAGGCAGATCACACATACAGTATAGAAATATGTTTATAACCTCCTGCTAAGAGCAGGCCAGTAATCTGAGAAGCCTTTGCTCTGTAACAGAGAAAACCAGCTTCTAGTTTTGCGTCTATGTATTTGATACTAAAGCTCTTATTGACAATCTCATTTAAAAAATTCAAACTGTAGATAGTGTTGACGATGATGTAGAATTCCCTTTCCTTAAATTCTCCATCAGGACTTTTCCCTCCCATGTTCTTACTCTTGTCTTATAACCAAATCACGTCTTGGTTCTGAAGAATTTTCTCAAAACTTTCTTCTTCTTTAACTTTCTACAATTTTCTGTGTCCAAAATGAACATGTTCATTAACATTAACCCCACCGCCGTATAAGTATATATACGTATACAAACACATCTATTCCCTCTGTAGCATATAAAAGTAATAAAGTATGTAGATTTAATTAGTAATCAGTGTTTTAGTTAGGAATGATCCAGGTATCTGATGAGTGATTAGCATTAATTTAGTATTCATCAAAAGTTATCTTAAGATCTTGCAAATAAATTATCTTTAAAGTGCCTTAAATTACTAATGAAATAAAGTTTATCAGAATAATGACTCAACTTGGTTAAATACGGATTTACAGTTTCATGATCTTAAACACTGAATGTAAGTTTTAGTAGTTTATTCAGTCAATAAAGCTGCAAAAAATGTAGGAATGTATGTAAGTAGAACAAAAATTTTGAGTAAGATACTTAAATATCAATCAGAGAAGAAAGTTTTCTGTTAAACCAACAGTATTGAACTAGTCTTATTTGCCAAAGATTTAATAGAATTATGTGTACTTGAATTCTTGAACTGAGCTAGTTACTGTAAGGTGCTTTTTCCCCGGAAAGGATTAGAAATTCAATTTTATTAGTTTGTTGGCATTTTAGAATATTCACTTTGCAGAAGTACCTATTTATGTTAATATCAGTAGAAACCGAGTGCCATGAAGAGATGTGAGCATCAATTTTGGTAATACTACCCAGAGGTAGGAAATAAACATCCTCCCAATGAGAAGTGAGGTCTTTTTCTGACTTACAGATATATTTTTTAAAAATCTACACATATATATATTTTTTTAAAGGAAGCTTCTAGTTTTATTGAAAAATTTAACTCTGGATCAAGCATAAACACAGAAATAGAAGATTTGCTAGACCAAAGATCTCATCCTGCTAAGCATGAGATTCTTGATTGAGTTGAGCTCAAAATAGACTGAGAAAGGACTAACAGAATGGAACAAGAAAAGACTAACCAACAGAACAGATGCCCTGTCCTCTTTCACCCTGCAGACAAGATCCCTGCGATCCATGTGTTTGTTTATAGAGGTCAACAGATGGTGAGGCCTGGAAACCAGTGAAGCCAGCAGTGCTCAGAGTCACATCCGTTCCCTCAAGTGCTTCCAATGGCAAAACATTGGAAGTCAGGACCAAGGGCTAGACTCTTCCTTGGGGCCCCCTCTTGCAGGCCAGGAACAGGGCACACAGAGCAGACTAAGGGGGTCCTGACCTAGCTTTTACTTCCGTGTGAATCTGGCGTCAGAACTCTGACAGTTCAGGGGATGATTTTATCCCACCTGTTGCAGTGGGGGGATGTCCACCAGGGAAGGGGGAAAGAGGAGGAGAGAGCTTGGGGTGCTAGGAAACATAGGTGTCTTGGAGAGGACTAGAGGTGCGTCTGCGCGCAGAGTACACGGGTTGCTTAGCCGTTTCTTGAAACAAAAGGGTGAGGGGATTTCTTGCCCACCACTCCCTTCCAGGAACAGGGGGCTCCGATCAGACTGAACAGTGTCTACCCGTGATGTGTTCCACACTCAGCTAGCTCACTGAGTCCTTTATCACATTGGGGGGCGGTCTTCGTTTGTATCGGATTATTTTGAAGCAGTTGATGTAGTTGTACATACCTGGACGCGATCTTTGTAAGCGCTAAAAATCTGTGATGAAAGTTTTCTTTTTAAAAAATTATTTTAGTTCACGTTTATTTTGGTGGTTTTGTTCTTGAATTCTGTGGCTCTTATGCTCATTCAACATCTTGAAATTGAGCTTTCAAGAGTAGTATTTTCTCAGATGTAAGATGCATTGATTGTAAGATGTATTATGACTTTATCACTAAGGAGAATATACTGCAATTAAACTATGACACATTGCTTTTCAGGTCAGGTGTGGGAGGCGTTATGTTAAAACATGCTGTTGAAATAAGGGGGGAGATGGGTGTGTTAAAGTCAGTGAACTATGGAAAGCTGTCTTTAACGTAATGTGATGTGTGATGGTACATGTAGTTGTGTGCAGGCAGCTGCTGACTTCTTCCCGTATCCAGGTAAATTTACAGAGTAAAAGGGAAGGGGGGGAGGGGATGGTGGCTAGTGAGGTGCAGTAACTTATTGCATAATAGTTGGCGGAGTCTTGGCCCACTAGTAGGAATCTCTAGTGCCCGCTACTGTGTTCTTTTGAGTGTTTCTGTTCCAAAAAGCGTGCTTAATTTACCAGTCTTTTTCTATTTTATTTTTAATTTTTTTTTTGAGACTAGGTCTCGCTATTTTTGCCCATGGAACCGCAGGCTCTCGTTGCCTGGGGTACCACAGACTCAAGCCATCCCCAGCCTCAGCCTCCCAGGTAGCTGGGATGACAGGCGCGCGCCACCACGCCCAGCTATTTTTTTGGAACTAGGTCTCGCTACGGGCCCCAGGCGGGACTCGAACCGCGATCCCTAGCCCCGGCCGCCTCATAGGCTGAAGAGAACAGGCACGAGCCACCGGGCCCGGCTTAATTTACTAGTCTTTTGTTGGATGTTGAGGTTATTTCCTTTCTCCTGCTACCCCCAGCAGCCGCGTTGCCAGCCTCATTTTTCAGTTAAATCTTCATATCCAAGAAATTCCGTTGGAATAAACCCTGGAAATAGAGCCGCCGTGTCAGAGAGAACCCACGCACACACACAGTCTGTCACTTCAAGGACACAATTTCGCACACCGCATTTGTGGTGAAGGCCGCCGTGTAGATTCCTGACAGAATTTCGGGGCGAAGGAAGTGCACCTGTGACCAATCAGGCAGGCCCGCGTCAGCGCCCCTCGGCGCTTCCAGTCTTAGATTTTTTTTTTCCCTGTGGGATTTGTTGTGTAATTCACGTCGATACTGCCCAAACGTGTAGCCGATACGCTCCCCGAGCCGGATGCTGTCGGTCACCTGGGCGACGGCTGTGAAGGTCTCCTGTGTGACGACACGGGGCCACGCGGCTTCCGGAAGATGCCCTTCTGGGCCAAGACTGGCACCGTGGCGAGGCGGCGGAAACAAGACAGAAAGCTGCTGGTCAGTCTTCCGAGGCGGCGCTGGCCGCCGCCAGC
>PVHY01029359.1:0-14370 GCA_004024945.1 Uropsilus gracilis | reverse complement strand
GGGGTGTGGGGAGTGGAGATGGGGAAACGGAAGTTCCTGGAATTCACGGAAACTTTTGTTTTCCTTCCAGGAAGGTTTTCTTCCTAAGGCAGGTGTAAAACTGTTACGGAAGTTTTGATTCCTATGGCAAGTAAGCCATGGGCTTGTGGTTACGCAGAAAGATAAAATTTAAGAATTGTGTTCAGTTGCCTTCTCTGATCCCCCCACCTGATTACCCCCCTGGCTGCCCTGGACTGCCTAGTGTTCTAGGTGTGGCTTTAGCAAGGCCCGCTCTTGTGTGCAGATCCCCCTCTCTCCCCTCCTCTTTTGCCACCCACCCCCCTTGTCTGCCACATTCCAACCTCAGCTCTGTGGCCACAGACTGCTAAATCAATCCTCACACCTATTATTTCTTAAATATCTAGTGGCTTGTGGTTTGAAGATGCTGTACACAACGTATAACTCTTTCTATTCTCTGATTTCCTCCATAGATCACTGGTGTTATTCTTCTTGTTGTTGGCATTTGGGGGAAGGTGAGCCTGCAGAATTATTTTTCCCTTTTAAATGAGAAGGCCACCAATGTCCCTTTTGTGCTCATTGGCACTGGCACTGTCATTATTCTTTTGGGCACGTTTGGCTGTTTTGCTACCTGCCGAGCTTCTGCATGGATGCTAAAACTGGTGAGTCCTTGTTTTCTTTACATTTCTTGCTTGTAGAAAAGTCTTCTATGCTGTTTCTTGGAACTGGCTATGGCCCTTTATGATTTTTCCTGTTCCTTTAGAAAACTTTCCAAGTAACAGTTTAGCTGCCAATTCCCACTTTTGTTGTGTTTTCCCTGCCCCTTTTTCAATAAAAAACATGCTGAATGGATTGAGCAGACTGTTTTGCCCCCATTGACTTCCTTTGCAGCTGTAATGTATCTTGTTTATGCTGACTTGGACTTTCTTTTTACCCTGCAGTATGCAATGTTTCTGACTCTCGTTTTTTTGGTCGAACTGGTCGCTGCCATCGTAGGGTTTGTTTTCAGACATGAGGTAACTTTAAGTTTGGAAATCTTAATAAATGTTAAAAAATGCATCCACTAAGAGAAAATTTGATTGATACAGGCAAAGACATCTTTCAGTAATTTTACACATCACTTATGGCTATGTTTAATGCTTACATTTTCAGTCTGTAGCTAACAATACTGACTTGTAAAGTATTCTAGCTTCCAACATAAGAGCAATTTTAGAAAACTATAAAGACTGATACTCATATAAGGAAATTAAAGATACCCCTTTTTGTATGTATTTCCAGTAATTTTTCTGTAAGTGCCTATAGAAATTGGAGGTACTGTTTAAATTCACTGATCAGAAAATATTGATTAAAAAATTCATGCATTTGAATAAAATACATGCTCCCATAGCGCTTTGAATTTATAGCAGTTAGCGTCTTTTATTATAGATAATGTTGTTTAGCTGTGCCATAGCTAAACAATAGCTCCTAAAGGGCAGGATTAGATCCTATAAGTTAATTACCATACTTGTTGCCATTATCAAAAATAAGACCAGAAGAACTTTCTAGAATGTTTTTCCTAACATTGTGTTTCTTTGCTATAGATTAAAAACAGCTTCAAGAGTAACTATGAAAATGCTTTAAAACAATATAATACTACAGGAGATTATAGAAGTGATGCAGTAGACAAGATCCAAAGTACGGTAAGTGGCCATAAGCAGTGACTTCCCAGGAAGGGAGGGGGAGCACATTTCCTAGCCCCTTAAGATCTTGTTCCTTTGTTCTATATTCTCATTATGTTAGATTAGAAGAAAATGGAAATGTGACCCGAGAAAGAAATGTGACATACTAAGTGGTATCTCCATTTCCTCCTGATCATTCTACTCACATAACACCTCTTTTCTTCGCTGTAAAATGTCACATTTGGTATTAAGAAATAAATGCTAAATCTTTTGAATTAAAATGCTACTTGAGGTAGCTTAAAATATCAGACTTGAGAACACTGAGTGTAAGAAATGTTTTGAGGGCAAATTGCAATCTAAGATAACTTAAATGTATGATTACCAAGTTTTTGTTGGATTTTTTTTTTCAGTTGCATTGTTGTGGTGTCACCAGCTTTAATGATTGGAAGGTTACTAACTATTACTCAGAAGAAGGATTTCCCAAAAGCTGTTGTAAACTTGAGGATTGTACCCCACAGAGAGATGAAGATAAAGTAAACAGTGATGTAAGGAACCTTTACGATTTTTTATTTGAAAATATTAACTGAATACAGAGTTGACTTAATTTTTATTTTTTACTCACAATAAACATACTTTTCAAGAAGCAGGGCAAATGGTATTGTCATTGACTATATGAAAAAACTATCTCAGAATACTTGTGACTTGAGTTAAAAAATTAGCAAGTAACTTTTAAATGTATACTCCAAAAGGTGGAATTTGTGTTTCCAAATTTCTGTTGTGAGAGCATTATGCTTGAAAGAACAGGATTTTTTTTTCTATGAGAGTAACTTTTAATAAGATCACCAAGGCTGTGGTAGCTGAAGCTCATCTTTTAGTGTGTAGCAAAGATTTTATTACTGTGCTCTACTTAAATTTTTTAAAATTCTTGCCTTAGGGCTGTTTTATAAAGGTGATGACCATTATCGAGTCAGAAATGGGAGTTGTTGCAGGAATTTCTTTTGGAGTTGCTTGTTTCCAGGTAAGTCTTTGTAGTTGGAAAGGTTTCATCATTCTTGCTGGTATAAACTAGAAAATTTCCACTTTGAAGGCTTCAAGGTTTTGCATCTGGGGTTTGGGTAGTCAGTTACATTTTTACAAAGCCCTCAGTTGCTCGTCACAGCATAGACAGTTATCTAGTTAATCATTTGTGATTAGAACTTTATAATTAGCTTTGTTTTACTTGAGAAAAGGTGGTGTGCTATTTTCATTCCAATTTTTTTGTGTCTTGAATCTTCTGTTTCCGGCACCGTTTTCCCTTTTTACCTCTGCATTTTACCATGACCAGTCATGACTTGAAACTATGGAAAGCAGCACTAGACTTCTAGCGGTACTTATTTTTCGAAAGCAATTAGCTGTAGAAAGACCTGGTGTCCTCTTAGTCACGGCAGCCTTCCTGCACTGTAGTTCATTAAACAAAACCTTTTTTTGCTCTGCACTTACTCGCGATTCTAAAACATTATTAGGCTCTTTCTTTCCTGGGCTGCCATTGCCTGATGAGTTGCATCTAAGTTCTAACCTATTAAAATTGAGCTCATACAAGGTCAGGTTGTATTTCCTGAGTCGTGCTTAAAAGGAAGTGTTTAGTGATTCTGAAGTGAAAGGAGAATATACCTATGTCTTGAGAGCTTTAAGTTGGCGTGTGTTTGATTTTGCCTATATTTTATCCCCAGCTGATTGGAATCTTTCTCGCCTACTGCCTCTCTCGCGCCATAACAAATAACCAGTATGAAATAGTATAGCCAGCGTATCATGGGCTTACTCCTCTCCAACTTTAAGGTACGTTCCATTTGGTCCTCACTTCTGTCAGTGTTGTTGTCTACCTCTGTTTGCCAAGTCTTGTTGCTGTAGAGATCAGATCTTCTAAATGCTAGGTAGGCATGATCGAAAAGGACAGAAAGGCCTCTTTGAGTTTACATACACATCAGCTTAAAGATCCCAGCTAGTTCCCTTTCTCACAAATTTGCACTTAAGAGTCAAGAGAAATGAAGAATCCCACTAGTGGCCTTTATTGTGAGGTTCAAGGCAACAACTACACTCTGCTCTTCACTCTACTCTTTCAAAAGACTAGTCTCTCTAGACTAGTCTTTTCCCTAATTCTTATTCATCATGAGATATTGTTAGTCATCAGCTTATCGGGCCTAGCCAGGAACCAGATTTGAGAAATTCTGTTTTAGTAAGTTCGGTATTTAAATACTGAGACATGAGAACTACCTCTGGCTTAAGCACATTTTATTTGAGCCACTGATGAGGAATACCTGAAGGCCTTCACTAACTGAATAAAGTAGAATGTGTGCAAGCAAATAGATATTAAAATTTGGGTTGTGAATAAATTAACTTTTCTTCTTTACTTTTAGGACATTTACATCCTCCCCCCCCCCCCCCCCCCCCCCCCCCCCCCCCCCCCCCCCCCCCCGTGAACTACAGTACTGCCTGGATGGAAGACTGACTGACTACTTACTGATAGACCGAAAAATTACAGATAGTCTGATTCAGTCAAGACATTAGTTCAGTGTTATAAGTCCACCTTTTGTGTCATTTATGTTAGATCATTGAAACACCCCATATCATTCTGAAACACTGGAAGAGCTAGTAAATTGTAAATGAAGCAATATGGTGTTCCTCTTGACTTATTTTTCTCAATGTGGGGTGTTGAAAGATACTGTATTTGCTGTTTTGATGTAATGTTAAAAGATGGAAAGTTGACCCCTCTGAATTTACTGTTGATGTAGTGTGATAGAACTGCCCCTTGTCAGCCAAGGTTATCTGATTTGATTGTATAATTTGCATCAAGAAGTTAAAAAATGTTCCTTAGTCTCTGTTCTGTTGATAGCAGAGTTCCATTGTATAATGGACCTCCAGCCAGTAGTTGGATGGCACCCTTCAGTGTTACCACAGTGGTGGTAAGGGTCTCTGACCTCTGGCCTCCAAGACTAAAATGGCATACCAGTGTTCTGTGACATCAAATTGCAGAACATTTAACTGCATTTCTTTGCCTCCAAATTGAGGTGTTTGTTCCGTTTATATTTCCCCCATTGTTTGAAAGGTTCTTATTACTTTAACAGTGTCGGAATTGTTATTTTCCTTAGGGATTTAAAGCGACTCATATTCATTAGTTATAGCTGGTATTTCCTTACCAGGTTGATTTGACTCAACTTTAATTATGCTCAACTTTAATAGTCTTAACTTCAGTGTGTGCCTTTGATTAATAAATATACATCTTTTAAACAATAAATACTGTTTTCTTCTAAAATTACACTTCTATTAACTTGGAAAATCTGCCAGGACGTTTCTCCATTGGGAAAGCAAAGCCCCACATTTTGACATCGAGTACAGTTTGGGATATGAAATATACTGGGATATGATTCCAAGTCATTAAAGAAATTTTGATATCCTTATTTACAAAAATGACTCCGTGTGAAAGGACTACTTATTATAAAATCGCCTATGCCTAGCATTCTAGAGAACTCATATTGTTGCATGAAGTGTGCATTGTGGAGTTGGATAGTGAGTTGTAGCCTGTACCATGGAAGTAATAAGAAAATTAACTATTAAACTTTGATTTAAAATGGGGGGATTCTTTCATTATGGGTTTCATGATAGATTCATGAGTAGAACCTAGCTCATTTTTGATTGCTACACATCCACATAGCCCTTGAATGTCATAAGAGGGAGTCAAGATTACAAAGTGGACAAAATCTAGTGCCTACTACTTCCTTAGGATTAGTGACATGGTTTCAAGGTCATGTTTCAAAATGCCTGGTGTCACTGCAGAAAGAATATTCTCCATGATGATACTGTGACTGTAGACTTAAGAAGGTAGAATGATAGTTGATAAACAGAGGCTCTCCAAATGTTACAGTAAATCCAAGTTTTGGTCAAGGGAATTTGTAAAGCCAAAGAAGTGAATATTTAAAGGATAATCAGTAATTTTCAAATGAATATGTATTTTTCACTAGGATGGCCTTGAAGAACATGTAAGTCTTTAGGTTTGCATGTGTGTGTGAAAAGTTTCCTCAGTATTGATAGAAGTTAATAAAAAATGGAAAAAAACACTGCATATCACCCTTAACATGGGTTTATTTTCAATGGCCAGTTACAAAAGTCCCTTAGAGTTAATGTGCGCATGTGCACATGGGATTGTAAAATTCACTTCCACCTTCCATGTGCCAAAGGTATCCTGTGGGTTGTCTTACTTCCAGGCACCAGGTTGTTTAACTGCCCGGCAGCTCTGAACTCCCTTGTGAGAAGCAGAGCTTCATGTTTGGAAATGTGGAAAGGTTGGCAGTTTGGGCCTTTTCCTGTGGAGGATTGGGCTTATGTTGTAGGCATCGAACCTTTGTGGAAATAAATACCTAGTACAAGGAATAAATACCATTTCTGTTTTTCCTCAGAGCTCACACAGGATTCTTTGTGACTTGATGTATTTGCCCTCCTGTCAGAATCCAAATTGGTACTTTGCCAGTGAGGTTACTAACCAAAAGGTATTAAAGTTTTGTATGAAACTGACTATTCCATGTGGGCATTTTTGTTTGTAGAAAAAAATGTAACACAAGGTATAAATACCACTTCTGCTTTTGCTCACAGCATACAAAAAGATATGCTGGGATTTGGTATTTTTTAAACTTTACTGCCCATATAAGTTGTCACCTTGATGGTGATATGGGGACCTAAACAGTTTTCATTCAAAAGGAAAAGCAAAAAATATATCAGAAAAGAATATATAAATCAAAATTGTAGGAAAATGAGATTTACATTTTTGTTTTTAATTTTAAGATTTTTCTAGAAACAATTGTAATTGCTATATTTGCATATGGTTCATAGGAAATGAACATGATATAAAAATTTCTGATCAAAATTAGGATTTTTTTAGAACATTTACCAAGTAACTTTCTTATTTTTACATTTGATTTTAGCCAAAAGGTCAGGAACAACATTCTTACTTTTAAACATGCTTTAGGATTGATGAATAGAGAATGGTTGTACTCTTCTCAATAGTAATATGCCTAAAGTTTATTGAGCACTTACTATATGCCAGGCAATGAAGTAAGCATTTCCATCCCTCTGCTCCCTGCAGCCACTTAATGGTGCTGGTACTGTCATCTCAATTTACCAGTGGGAAATTTGAGGTACAGAGAGGTTAAATAATTTTTCCATGGTTCCTGTGCTGGCAAATTTGGCAGAAAGCTAGAATTTGAACTCAAAAGGTTTAACAGTAGAATCCCTGTCAATACAACTCATTTTCTTTTTTAAACTGGGACCTCATTTTTTTTGAGACTAGGTCTCACTATTTTGTCTGGGGTAGTCTCAAACCCATGAACTCAAGAGATTCCTGGCCTCTTTGCCTCCCAGTGCTTGGATTACAGATGCATGCCACCGCGCCCGGCCCCTACAGCACATTTTCTATCCAGAATCACAAAAATCTCAGGGTATTATAGATTTTACAGCAATTGTTTGTGGCTGCTTTGAAACATGATTATTGGGGGTTTTCTCTAAAAGCCTTCTTTGATTTCTAGCATTAAAAAATGAGAATGTATACATATATACTTTAAAAAATAATTTCCTAATTGAGCATCCATTCACATTGTTCTTCAACTCAAGGCTTCTTGGATATTAATATTCTCAGGAACCACTTGGGGGGGGGGGCGGGGGGGGCGGGGTGTCCTGTTAAATGCAGATTCTGACCCAGGAGGTGTGGGGCAGGGCTAACAAGCTCCCAGGTGATGCCAAACTGTCGGAATGAGAACCACAATCACAATGAACAGGATTAGGTGGCCGCTTTCATGGTGCTGGACCACAAGGAACTGGAGCCAGCACCCACTGGCCTGTGAGAACAAACTGCTAGCTTTTCAGGGATATTGAGGTGGTTATTAAGCCCAACACTTTGATTTATCAGTTATCTGTCTAAAACCGCCTAGAGTCCTTGTGAGAGGGAAATCTTGCTTTAATTATGGCTTTTCTATTTGGTGCCCCTAGCCCATGGAGCTTAGCTGAGTTAGACTCAACTAATGAGCACAACAAATGCTAATGAAATAAATGAATGAGCAAGTGAATCTAATTATAATGGCTCTTTAATGTTCTAAGTGAAATAAGTTGTTGATCGAAATATCTCATTCCAATATAAGCCAGTCTATGTAATGGAAACCACCTGTTCAGAAACCACTTAACCTCAGAAACAACTACTAACTTCCTCCTGGGTAAATCACTTTTGGTTACTTCTCCTTTTTGATCTCATTTCTGCATTTGATGCTACCAAGGTACTCTGTTTTTGTTTTGACCTTCCAATAGCCTGATCTTCCTCATTATTGCTCTCTCTAGTTTATTCTGCTGTTTTAATTTCCTCCTACTTTTCAAGTGTGGCTGTCCCCAAAGGTTTGGCATTTGAGTCTCTGCTCTTATATAATGCTAACCTTAGAGGAATTAAATGTGGATGATCACCAGGCCCAACCCCTTGCTCTCTTGTGTCTTGGTCACAGTGCCTTGCTTGTCTCACCCTCTCCCATCCAATAGCCAAAATTTTCACATTTCAAAGAGTTAAAAATATTTATTCTATAATATCTGGTCCATGCATAGTAGGTAGGCATTCTTTTGATGTTGACTGGCTTCTTCACACAGAATAACATAGTTCATGCAAATGGAGATGGGCTAGTTACTCTAAGAGTTCATTATGATTATCATGTGGTAGATATGCCACATGCCTTTACCAGGTGAATGACCTTTAGGTAACATTGTCATATTTGATTCTTGTGCTGCTCTCACTACCACATCCTCCAAGTTTTTATTAAAAAAATTGCAGTGACCTATAAAGACTCTTTTTTCTCCCAATAGTAGTTTCTCACCATCTTTTCAGGAAAAAGATCATCCCAGCAGCAGTATCCTTAAAGCAAATAAAACTGGCAGGGAACTTGCTTTGATGGAGACAATCACAATTGGCTATGTATAGCATCTAGGTAGGTGATGCAGAGTCATCTCTGGAAAGGCACAGTCACTACATTATGTGCCCAGTGAAGGAAACATCCCTGGGGTACAGTAGGAGAGATTTTGAGAGATGGAGGATGTCATCTCCACTCTGTCCAGAAAGGCCATGCACTTCAATAGTAGGAAAATGGCAAGATGAAAAGGTAAACTGCATAAAGTGTTTCTTCTGTCCCAAAGGGGAGATTGAGAATCATGTTTCTAAGTGTTCACTAATTGCCAGACATTGTATGAGGTGTTTCAATTTCCTGTTCTGTGTGGGGAGGTAGTGCTAACCCCATTTCAGAAAGTCAATGAAAAAGCAGAAGAATAGATTAATAACTTGCCCAAGGTCACACAACTAGGATATGGCAGATTTAAGATTTGAACTTAAGTCAGTCTCTGAAGCCTATGCTTCATGAATTGGATTTATTTTTCATCTTAATAGTAAAAAGGCTCTGTGAGACTAGTCCATGGTCAGAGGAGAGAAGGAAGAAAATATTTTTTAATCAGTCTTTATTGGATATGAAATCTTCAAAACAGAAACTTCATGAAAAAGAATACCCTGTTTCCTCACAATATGCTCTTGTAGGGTATGAATACACAATAAGTACATATTAAAATCAACAAACCCTGTTGTTACTCCCTTGCCCCTACTAGTTATTGAACCAAAGACATGATTACTAAAGAGTAATCACAATCTAAACATGAGTTCCTCCCATTTTCTTTTTAGCATCTGGTTACACAACCTTATGCTCCTTAGAGCTTATAAGCTAATATTTTCTACATTAAGAGATACTGCACAACATGTAGCTACTTTCATAATGTATTCCCATGTGAATGTCTTTAAATACTGCGGAAAACACTCCCCCCACCCCGCCCACCGACTAAGCAAACCTCTGCTCTACAGCGCAGAGACACATGCTGGAGGCCAATCACACATACAAAGGTGCTTGGATTAAATGGGGTTTTATTTATTTATTTTTTTGCACATGTGCATGCATGCACATAATCATTCCCCCTGCAGCAGAGCAGCAGTTTCTGAGGCAACCCAGGGACCTAGTGAGTTAATTCCAAGCAGTACACCATGGCTCAGGGCAGCCTTGAACCCCTCCAGTCCACAGTCTTGTCCAAGGAGGGGACAAGCAACACACCCCAAACCCCAACTCTTGTTGCCTTCAACTCCATCCTGGTAGTCTCTGACATTAGGTGCACAGAAACATTGACAGAAGTCATGTCATGATAATCATATGGGAACTTGTCCCAAAGACATACCCTGTGGAATTTAGAATATATCAAAAAGTTTAGAGATTATTAAACATGTAGAAACCTAACAAGTGAAATATAAGGAATGATTTGATTTAAAAATAGGTGTTTCTCATCACAAAATGAATACATATATTACAAAACATACTAAAAAATTTAAAGTGGTGTAAAGTAATACATTTGTCATCCTCCACAGCCATACGCATTCCCACTCCCAGATTGAATCACTGATAAAGATTCCTTTGTTCCACATATTGCCATGCACAAGTATATCTGTATCTCCTCTCTTTTTTCCACAAGTGGAAACCACGGTTAAAAATCACAGACTATAGAAACAGACCAACTGAGTCTAATTAATAAAAGGGGGGTAAAGGATATTTCCTACTTCATAGGGCTGTTACAAGGATTTAAATGAGTTGCTACATGCCAGGCCCTTAAAAACAGTATATGGTACACACTATGTGCTATGTGAGTGTTGCTATAATTTTTTAATGAATTTATTGAGCTATATTTTATGTATCATGGAATTCTTCCCTTCAAGCATACAGTTCAGTGATTTAGCAATTTTGCACCATTTTCATCTTCTCTGTGACCCTCTTCATGTTCATTTATGGTTAATCCTGCTTCTATCTCTTCTATCTCTTCTATCCCAAGGCAACCATTAATCTACATTCTCCAAAGATCTGCATTCTCTAGACATCTCATGTAGATGAAATCTTAAAATATGTGTCTGGCTTCTGTATAAAATGATTTTGAAGTTTACCATAATAGAAAACATGTCAGGAGTCCATTCTTCTTAATGGCCAAGTAGTATTCCACCATATGACTACAGCACATTTTGTCTACCCATCTGCCAATTGGTACACGTGTCGATTTTTTCTCAATTTTTGACTGTTATGAATAATGCTGCTGTGAGCCTCTCTTTGCAAGTTCTTGTATGGACATATGTTTTCTTTTTTCCTGAATAGATACCTAGGAGTGGAATTGCTGACTTGAATGAGAGATTAATGTTCAACATTTTGATGAATTGCCATACCATTTCCCAATTAACTGTGCCATTTTAAATTCCAATCAGCATCCTATGGGGATTGCCATTTCTCCATATTTTTTTCAACATTTGTTATTGTCTGTCATATACTAATTTCAGTGAGCACAAGATAGGATCTCATTGTGGTTTTAATTTGCATTTCCCTAATGACTGAGTCAGTTCAGCATTTTTTACATGCTTACCAGTCATTTGTATATTTCCTCTGGAGGAATGTTTGCGCTTGTCTTTGGCCACTGAAAATCCTGGATTATTTGCCTTCTTTTGAACTGCAAGCATTCTTTGTGCATTTTGAATACAGGTCCTTTATCATATCTGTGTTTTGTAAATATTTACTCCTAGTCTGTTGCTTATGTTTTCATTTTCTTAATGATTTCTTTTGAAGTAGAGAAATTTTGAATTTTGATGATTCTAATTTATCAATTTTTTTTTGGACTGTGCTTCCAGTGGAGTATCTTAAGATATCTTTGTTTAACCTAAGGTCTCAAAGATCTCCTCTTAGGTTTTCTTCTCAAAGTTTTAGCTGTTTTTAGCTTTTACATTCAAATGTGAAAATACCAGAGTAAATTTCTATGTATGATGTGAGATAAGGGTCTAGGGTCATCGTTTTTTTTTTTTTGAGATGTGCATATCCAGTCAACCATTTGCTGAACATTCCTCTCCCTCTAATGAATTGCCTTTATACTATTGTCAAAAGTTAGTTGATTTTAAATTTTGGGGTTTGATTCTGAACTGTTCATTCTGTTTCATTGATCATTATGTTTGTCATTATGCCATTACTACACTATAGCTCTATAATTGTAGTTTATTATGACTTTTGAAATAGGGAAATGAGGGTCCTCCAACTTTTTTCATCAAAGTTGTCTTAGCTAGTCTGAATTCCTTGCATTTTCATATACAACTTGAGATCTCACCAATTTCTATAAAATGGACATCTGAAATTTTGTCAGGGGTTTTACTGAATCTATACATCATTTCTAGAAGGAGAATTACCATTTTAATGATACGAAGTCTTCCAATCCAAGAACATAGAACACCTGTCCATTTATTCATATCTTTAACATTTCTCAGTAAAGCCTTGTAATTGTTAGTCTGCAAGTCTTATGCTTTGTTTACATTTCTAAGTGTTTTCTTTTCATGCTATTGTAAATGAAATTGCATTTTAAATTTGATTTTTGTATTGTTTGTTGCTTGTGTTCATAAATAAAATTGATTTTTGTATAGTGATCTTATATCTCAAGACCTTACTGTATTTCTAATATAATTTGTTTGTTTTGTGAATTTCTTATGATTTTCTGTACACAAGATTATGTCATATGCAAGTAGAGATAGTTATACTTCTACTTTTCATGTCTGGATATTTTTTCTTTTTCTTGTCTAGTTTTCCTGATTAGAACATCCAATACAATGTTGAACAAAAGTGATGAGAACAGATGTTTTGGATCTGATCTAATGGCGAAATTTTTCAGTCCTTTTACAATTAAGTATGTTGCTACTTGTGGGTTTAATATATATGATTTTTACCAAGTTAGAAAATTTCCTTCTCTTACTATATCCAGCCCTCCCCCCCCTTTTTTTTGAGACTTATGTCTTGCTATTTTTGCCCATGGAAAAATAGCAACATGAGCCTACCCGCAGGCTCATGTAGCCCGGGGTACCATGGATTCAAGCAATTCCCAACCTCAGCTTCCCAGGTAGCTGCACGCCACCACGCCCCGCTATTTTTTTGGAACTAGGTCTCGCTACGTTGCTCCAAGCGGAACTCAAACCACGATCCCTGATCCCCACAGCGGCTTCCTAGGCTGCCCCTTACAGGCATGTGCCACTGTGCCCGGCCCTATTCCCCCCTTTTTATTGGTTGCACACATATTTTTTATATCATTATATCCCCTCTTATCATGAAAGTGTGTTGTTTTGTCAAATGCTTTTTCTATGACCATTGAGTTGATAATGTGGTTTTTGTCATATTTTCAATTAAAATATCTTAGTGATTTTAATATGTAGAACTAACTTTGCATTCCTAAGGTATGTCCACTTGGTCATAGTGTATCCATCTCTCTCTATATTGCTGAGTTTGGTTTACTGGTATTTTGGTGAGGATTTTTATGCCTATATTTGTAAGGAATATTGATCTGTTGTTTTTGTTGATGTCTCTGTTTCTCTGATTTGGACAGATAAAGGACAGACTGCCCTCATAGAATTAGTTGTGAAGTATTTTCTCTAATGAGTTTGTAAAGAACTGATATTGATAATCCCTTAAGCATTTGATATAATTTACTAGTGAAACCAGCTGAATCTGAGTTCTTAGTTTATGAAAAATTTATTGATTTCTAGTTTAGTCTCTTTTCTCTTTATTTTAGATTTTCTATTTCTTTTTAAGTCAGATTTGTTAGCTTGGGTCTTACTAGAATCCTGTCTATTTCTTATAGGTACTCTGATTTGATGCTGTACAGTTGTTCATGGTATCCTGTTATATATAGTATGTTTACTTCTCTAAAGTTGATGGTAATGTCTACTCTATCATTCCTGATTTGTCTTGTTCATTTTGTCAAAGAACCAACTTTGGTTCTTTTATTTTTCCCTATTGATTTTCTGTTCTTTAAGACAACAAGTTCCATACTAATAATTCCTATAATCTTCAGCTTGTCTTGAGTTTAATTTGCTGTAGTTGCTTATAACTCTGTTTTAGCCTTCATTTGTGGTTTGAAGAAAGACAACTTCACCCACAGTTGGGAGACTGCTGTCCTCTTAGACATTTCCTGGGCTTATATGTAGCCCTGCATATTCATACAGCATTCTATATTCTCAGGAAAATGCCAGCGCTCTTTTAAGGCCACTTTGAATATCTTATTCCCTGCTTTATTCTTTTAGGTTTTTGGCTAGGTAGTTGCCCAAATTAGTATCAGACTCAAATAGCTGTGATGTTAAATAATTACTGCTGATTGCTTTCAAAAATTCTCTGTGGATAGGGCTTTTCCTGTGAAGCAAGCTTTGAGTCAGGACAAATAATGCTAGCATCCTATAAATGGGGTTTTTCCAGAGGACAATGAGACAGGTCAAATCCCCACAACATGCTGGGGATGTGACTTTTTGTGGAACTCCAAAACTACTCTGCTCCCTCTGGTGGCTCCAATGCTGTTGCTGTTGTTTTTATAGCTACTGTAATTAGTAAGCCTACTGTTTTTCAAAGCTACAGGGGAACTGGAGTGGCATGAAAATAGGACAAGTTTAAAATGCCATAAAGTATTCTTGCAAATGTCAAATAGTTTTTCCTAATCAAATGGTTCTCAGATTGCTTTGGATTTCTGGTTAATCTCCAGATTTCTGAAAAGGTTTATTTTGATAATTTTTTCCCTTTTTCTTCATTTATATATAAATTTCACAACTTTGTAATCTCAAGGGTTTGCCCCCCCC
>PVHY01029358.1:0-14358 GCA_004024945.1 Uropsilus gracilis | reverse complement strand
CCCCCCACCCTGACCTCCCACTGGGGAGCTCACCCAGGTGCAGCCAGACGCTCCTCGCCCCCCGCTGGCTAGGGGGTCCGGGGCGCCCGAACTTCTGCCTGGGCTGCGGGCGTCCGCCATAACCCGCTGGCAGACGGGGCTTACGGCCTATATTACTATTTTTTTAATTTCCAAGATCTATCAGCCTTTTCACTATTTTTATGTTAAACAGCTTAATGCTAAACAGCTTAGCAATACCCACAGCCCTTGGACCAACTTTTTTCACTATTTTTAAAACCCAACTTATTTAAAAAATACAGAACTCAGTCGATAGTACACCAAGAAAAAAGTACAAGAGCATACATATCTTCACGTTCAAATAAGTCTAATAAAAAAGTTAGAATAAATATCTGAAAAGATGCAGGAAGATGACATCAAGACTAAATAAGGTATTAATGATTTTATTAAATAAATATATAAATATAATGAAAAGACAAACCAGAGAGTGCCATTTTTGAGATGGGTTGTTTATATTTTCTATTTTTGAGTTGTTAAAGTTCTTACATATTCTGTATACAAATTTCTTATGATATGTATGATTTGCAACATTTTTCTCTTAAGTACTAAAAGTTTGAGGTAATTATAGTTGATTCTGTTTATAAAAGTCTACACTGTAGAGGAAAAATATCTTGTTTTCCCAAGAAATATTGATGGAGACAGGATAGATAAAGTTTGTAACTGATTTTACTAGATTAGAAAGTATAAACTAATCTCCAAAGATCTATATTTAATACTGAAAATTTCTATATATCACTTCAGTAATTAAGTTTTAATAAGGAATAATTTCATTTTTCTCTCTGTGTTAAGAAGAAATTTTGTTAATAATGCATAGTCCCCAGACTAGGATAACTATGTCAGACCCTCTACAGAAAAACTGAAACTATATTACATTTTTAAAAAGAATTTAATCAAAGTCACACCCTGATTCCCTTCTGTCTAACCTAGGCCTCCCTACAAAACAGAGATCTACATCAAGAGGTACACAGAGGTGTCCTAGAACAGTGAATTAGGAAAATCAATCAAGAAAGTGACTGATGAATGACCCCTCAGTAGACTCTCACTCTGAAAACATTCCTTTATTCATTCAACAACTATCTATCTGATATTAGACTAAAGACCTACTACATCTCAGGTACTATTCTAGACACCAGATGTCAATGGAGAGTAAAAACAAATATTGTGCGAATAGTATTTGGAATTTCTAGTAGAGAATAAGAATCATATGCAAGGATACTGGAAATCCATTTTCTACCTGTTTAGGAATATAGCCTTGAAACTGTACTCAAACAGAAGTAATCCCAATCCTTAAATTCCATTATTTTTTTCCTGAGACTACCCTTAATGCCAAAAACTGTTTCAAACATGATTCTAAGAAATCACTGTAAGTAAAATAAACAAATTTAATGTCAGAAGTTATCTACATAAATAATGGAGAAAAGTCACAAAGAACTTGCTTAGGCATCCTAGAAATTAATCTCACATGGCAGCTACATCCAGACCATGTCCAGAGCAAAACCCCAATTTTCCCTTTCTCATCAGGATCAATCACCCCAGATAGCCAGTAGTCATTGAGTCATTGTTTCAATGGTGTGAGGAGCCCAGGCTGGCCTGGAGATAGACTGTGCTTCAAATTTCATAGGGCCATTTTGTGTGGAAGTGTACCTCCTTTGGAAATGAAGACCTTTACATCAACAGAGCCCATGGTTCTAGAGTGGAAGTAAAAGCTCTGCTAATGGGTTATTAAATGTAACAATGAGAGAATTCACTACCACTTTGTTCTCAAACTCTAAATAACAGCTACAGGTCAAGAACATTCCACATTCTGTAGGACAGCACCCAACTATGCAGGGTTTCCACTGTCAGTTGTCAACACAACCATCTTAAAGGGTAACTTGCTCTCAGTGTGGAGATGGTATGGCCAGAAAATTCTAAATGTCTAATGCTGTGATATGGGTTGTTCAGTCAGAATCTATGATGTGTGAAATTCTTGATAGGTTAAATCCATGAATGGGGGGCATTGGAGCTTGCAGAGAAAGCAAAGCCATTTTCTATACTGGAATCTCTTCCAGTGAGGCAAAGCATTGTTATAACTCTGTTGAAATGAGTTCAGCATTATCACCTTAGTACTCTTTGGTCTTTTCTCTAAATTTGCATTAATGATTATTCTTGAGGAAATAAATTCATCTACTGTGAGTATGTGTGTGTTCGTGTGTATCCCTAATGTGTGCTTATTTCCATCTTTCTTTGAAAGGAGAAAGTTTTTGGTTTTATTTTTAAATCACTTTACTGATGTAACATTGTTTTATAAGACTTTATATGCTTTATGGGTACATGTTCACACCTCTTCAGATGTCATTACAGCATCACAGTCATGACCAGAGCACCAGTAACCCTCCACCATCATCCATTGGGCCCCCTACACATTTTGTTTCTAACATTACCTTCCCCTTCTGGTAGCCTCAATTATGTAGTCACATTTCTAGAGTTTTTGTGATTTTGTTTTATCTATTATTTTATTTCTTAATATTCTATATAAGAGTGAAATAATTCAACATTTGTCTACCTTCTTCCAACTTATTTTGCTTAGTGTAACCCACCAGGGAGAATTTTTTAAGGAAAAAAAGTCAGTAACCTACAAAATTCAGAAGAAAACAGGAAGTCCTAAACAACCTGAAGTCTTCAAAAAGAAACCTTGCTCAAATATACAATTATTTCCTACTCCTTAGTCCCCCCCACACCTACCCCCACTTGAATACCAAATGTTGTCAGTAGCCTAGCACTTTCAGAAATAGAAGTCTGGTAGTTCATAGATTTGGAAGTCTTGAGCTAGATGTTTAACAGCCTGTTGAAAGCACTGCTTGTGTTGGTAATTGCTGAGACATACTTGCCCTAGGTAGCTTTCCGCATATGATGGCACCCATCCATTTCAAGCAACTTGATATCTATGGAAAAATTTGCAGACCATTACAGGAATTCTGGAATTAAGTTTTCAAAAAGCTAGTAAAACTGTAACTTTGCTTTTGCCATATAAGTCTTAATGTGATATATTCAACCATGTAGGCAGAATCTGATGTTTGACCACTGCTTGAGATATTCACCCATCAGCTTTTTTGATAATACCTTTTAAAAAGCTTCAAATTCTTTGATACCTTCATCTTAATTTGCTCTTTCATTCTGTTTTTTGTTTCCTTACATATTTTGCTTTGGTTTTATGCTTTCCTGCTAAAAGGGAATAAGCATTATATGTTTAGTCTATATGCTTATGCCTTAGGCTTAGCCTCTGCTTAGCCTAAAACTTTGTGTACATTCTACATTGGTGGCTAGAACTGAAAGAGATCATCATTGTGTCACAACAAGAATGTTCACTCTCATCACTATACTGCTCAATGTAGTGTTGAAATTCTTATCTAGTGCAGCTAAACAAGAGAAGGATATAAGATAAATTCAAATTACAAAAACAGAAGTAAAACTATCACTTTTGCAGATTGCATGATAATATACATAGAAAACCCAGAAGGTACTCCTAAAATATGTTAGAAACAATGAATCAGTAAAGTAGCAGGTTGCAAAATCAATATAGAGCAGTTTGCTACATTCCTACAACAAATAATGAACTAAAAGAGAGAAAAATAATAAAGCAATTCCCTTTTTATTATATTAAGAATTGTTAAATGCCTAGGAAGAATCTAACTAGGGAAGGGGAAAACTGACCCAATGAAAACTATAAGCACTGTTAACAGTAATAGAAGACACAAGGAAATGGAAAGATAGTCCATGCTCATGGATAGAAAGAATTAACATTGTTAAAATGGTCATTCTGCTCAATTCATTCAATCCCTACCAAAGTTACAATGGCATTCTTCAAAGAAATCAAACAAACATTATTGAGATTTATATGGAACCACAAAAGAGCCCTCCTGATGAACTCAATCCTGACAAAAAATAAGAGAAATGAATGTATCATACTCCCAGACTTCAAACTACAGTTCCAGTCTATATTAATTAAAATAAAATTAATTAAAATTAAAATAAAATAGACACAGACAAAAGGGATAGAAATGAGAGCCCAGAAATAAACCCGCATTTACCGGGACAGTTCATCTACAACAAATGAAACAAATATATATATATATTGTTGTTGGAAAGTTTTTCCAACAAATGGTGTTTGTGTGATATAGTGTTGGAAAAACTGAAGTCAGTGAAAAAGAACAAAAATAGATCACTCTCTCATACCATACACAAAACTCAAAATTGACTGAATACTTGGATGTAAAACCTGAAACCATAAATTACATAGAAGAAAACACTCGGGAAACAAAAGTTGACCTAAAAAAAGTGGGAATCCACCAAACTTTAGGCTTCTGCTCCGCAGAAGAAACTATCATTAAAACAAAACATATCAGATGGGAGAAAATAACTACAATCATACATCTGACACAGGGTTAGTACTCAAAGTAGATAACTCACATAACTCAGAAAACAGAACACAATGAAAAAAACAGCTGAAGAGCTAAGCAGACACTTCTCCAAAGAAGGTATGCAGATGGTCAATAGATACATGGGAAAATGCTCATGATCACATACCATCGGAGAGATACAAATCAAAACCACAATAAAACACCTCCTCACTTCTTTGAAAAGGCCTTTATGTTTGAAAAACTGGAAATAACAAATGTCGAGGACATGGAGAAAAAGTAACCCTCATACACTATTGGTGGGAATGTAGACTTGTCCAGACATTATGGAAATAGTAATATCTTGAAAACAATCTCCCATATTATCTAGCAATTCCACTCCTTGGTATTTACACAAAGAATACAAAAACACTAATTGAAAGGAATACATGCACTTCTGTGTCCATTGCACTATGATTTACAATAGTCAAATTATAGAAACAGTCCAGTGATAATTATGTAAGTGCCCAATGACAGATGAGTGGATTAAGAAGAGCTGGTATATGTATACAAGAGAATATTACTCAATTATAAAAATAGATGAACTCTTGCCGTTTGTGACAATACACAACTGCTAAGCAAATAATTCAGAAGGTGAAAGACAAAGATCAGGTAACATCCTTCACATGTGAAATATAGAGAAACAAAATAAAGGGGCAAATAAAATTAAATTAGATCAAACCCTACAGCAATTTTAGAAAAGTTTTTTTTTTAATGATGTGCAAATAAGGTTATTGACCTTCACCTATGTCTATCTTACCTTTCCAGTTCTCCTGTCTATGCTTCATTCTCCATAATCTCTCTAATGTGCCTCAGAGTAGGTCAGGAAGATAGTCATGCTTATTACATGTATGTGAAAATATGGAGAATAATAGACTCTAAATGGGAAGAGATAGACTCAAAAGCTTAAATTTAACTTTCTATAAGAGAAACTACAAAGATGAAGGCAATTGGCTCCTGTTTGACAGACACAATCAAGAGTTGAAATAAAACTTAGTCACCATCTTTAAGTGAGTAACAGGCCAACCTCTCCCAGTCACTGTGGTAGAATTGGAAACAATAAAGTATCCAGAATATAAACTCTATTTTCTTATTCTCTCTTATAATACAGAATTCCTGCAATGACAGTATCTTTTAAGTGCTTGTTTTTGATCATCAATGTCAACAGATATTTAGTTTTTTTTCCCTAGAAAATAAAATGCACACATGTGAAGCCTTAACTTCGAAGTTCAATAACTTGCAAACACCATAAGAGAATGTTCCAAAAGCTAATAGTGTGAACACGTTGGCTTGTGCTTTATATTTTAAAGGTAGGTTGACCTTAATTACAGAACAGCTCTAATAGCACTTTCAGATTGTTATTATACAAAGAGATTAGAGTAAGTCCAAACTGTCAATCCCTAATTAGATTATTTTAAATAGCAAGTCAATGATTTCTTTGGTAGCAGCACTTTCTGGGGTAACTATCAAAATAGCTTTGCATTCCAACTGGCTTCAGTAACCAGGTCAGTTTCCAATGACTGCCACTGTTTCCAAAAATACTTTAGACTGATGGAGTACCTGTCATATGTGGCTTACAAGCTTTGAGAATAATTCATTCTGAACATCTGTGAGAAAGAGAAGTATTTCCTCTTATTAATGGGTTGATAAAATGGTGCCATTAAGACTTGTTCACCCTTAAACATAGCAGTGGGCATATTAGAGGGAAAAGTCTACAGGCAACACATTTTAGGTTTAATATTTGCACCATATCTACACCCCTGGCCCCACTTTTGACAAATACCACACTCACCATAATCTTGTTTGTTGCCTATTTAACCCTAAGCACTGCCTGGCTTAATTGGTCCAAATACTGGCTGACAATGAGGAAAATTTAAAATCTAAACTAGGTGCTGTAGTGGACTATGTGGATGAACTGTGAGTGCTGTGGTAGTTGCGTGATTGTAGTAACAACATTGGAAAGGGAAGATCCTCTACCTGGAAAACACTAACAATGATGTAAACCAATGCTACCTAATTTTAAAAAGTGGTAGCTTCTACTGGGCATCCAAAAATAAATACACACATACATACATAAATAATCTGGATGATAAAAGAAAGGAATGATAGATATGAATTATAATCTCTGAACTACTTGCCACAATAGAGCTTATGATTTGTTACATTAATCCTCTTGCCTTAAGCCACTTCCTAAATTCAAACTTGCTTCAACCTTGAAAAGATGCTCTAAAGTTTAGACTTCCACTTTCCCTGTAAGAGATGAAGTGAGGTCACCTTCCTCTTGTAGTTTGTAAGGAAAAATACAATGAGCACACCTAAGAAGCAAATGGCCAACTCTACCAGCTTCTTCAGCTTCATCAGCCTCCATGTAGTTGCTTGTTCCAGCCCATGTTCCCTCTGTGGAGACAAACTCTAAATGGGTTTTAGAAACTTCAAGTAAAGACCAAACCACAATCTTGCTGATGTGCATGCTCTCACTTGTTGCCTCCTACTTCAGTACTTGGTGACACTGAAATATTTAGCATCCCAGGCCATGTGCATGCCAATCCAAACCTCAAGAGACATTTGTGCCCACTGAAATGAAGAGTTCACTAATGTGCGATGGGATTCCAGGGATAAATCTTTTTCCTCCATCCTCTGTATGTGCTATCCTGAAAAAAAAATTTTTTTTTGCAACTTGTTGCCAAAACTGTCTTTGAAAATGAACACTCCAATAATAGCCCTATATATCATCTTCCTTTCCTTGTAATGGCCATTTGGGTTGTTGCAAAATTTTTGCTATTGTAAGAAATGAATCTGTTATCTTTTAGTCAAATCCTTTCCATCTACTTAATTATAGCTCATGCTTTTTCTCTCATACCATACTGCCAAATTTATAGTTCACATATATAGAACTCTATAGGTGCTAACTAGGAAATATGCCCAAAGACAGTGTTAAGCAATAGAAAAAAAAAAAAACATGTTGAGGAACAGTGTGTATATTAAACCCCACATCTGTTAAAATATATTTATACATCTTTAAACAAGCACAGAACATTTCTGAAAGAACACAAGAAATGTTTTAGAGTCATTACTGCTTAGGATTGATTCTTTGGCATCCAAGTTAAGAAAAATAAAATTTCACTTTATTTGTTTGGGTAAGTCATACTTTCACCACTTGGCTAGATTATGTTTATAGTATTTTCACTGGAAATTATCTAAAATAAACTAGTGATCATAAAAAATTGTGATATTAGAAGCAGTAGTAGGAACAATATTATAAGAAGAATCCACACTAGCAAAAATTTCAGTATTAATAATAAACAAGCCAGAACAAATAACACTTCTCTTCCCCTTTCTCTAAGAGCCTTAAAAAAAACTCTTATTTCTCTAATATCCTGGCATGAGTGATTTGTCTTTTCAAGCTTAGATTGAAGAACTAAATTATCCTGATCAGAGACTATGCACCTCTCCCTCATCGCCCCCACTCTTGAGTTTATCTGAGCCCAAAAAGGCTGAAAATTAAACTATTATTTAAGTAACAAGTAGGGTCTGGGGAATGCACTTCTTCCAATTCTCCACTAGTTTTGTAGAATTTACTATCCTTCAGATCTGTGGACTTCATTTACTCTAGAAGTAGGGCAAGGTACAGAGTTAGCTGAGAGTGGAACATGTGGGATGACTCATGTGAGCCATATCTCCTCAAAGATACGTGGTCTTGCATTCAGTTTTCCAACATTCATTGCCAGTGTCCATTTATGGATTTTGTCACATTGTCAACATGCTTACTGATATATAACTGGCCTCCAAAGTTTCTGCCCAGATCATCTTTATCACCTTGGTGTCAAAGAAGGAAATGAAGTACTTTTTTCTCTTACAGTCATACCTTTCCCTCTATATGCCTGAAAGGATGCATGTTCTACCCATTACGACCTTTAACTGAAGGTTTTAGGCAACTATTTGCTTTTTTTGTCCAAGGGAAGCAATGTAACTCTAGCAACCAGATACCATAGTACAGATGCCAGATCTAGTATCCAAGGGCTCTCTATTGGGGACACATATGACCATACTAGGAAGGGGCACCTCTTTTCTATACTTGGATTGGACTTGAAATTGAGTAAAATACAGTCTGTCCCTTTTCTGGAACAAATAGACTCTCAGTGGTTAAACAGGTTTACCAGCCCTCTCCCTATCACCCCCAAATCTAGCTGGTATGCAACCTCTGAACCCTTCCTAGGCTGCAGAATCCAGATAGTTGGCATTCAAAATGCTAAGGATAACTTGCTATAGTTCCATGTGTCACTGCAGTGAACTAGGGATGAGCTAGTCATGGGTGGCAACTTCTCTGATGAGGTAATTTCCCTTTCACATTAGTCTTGCATGGAACTTTAAAATTTGATCCATATTGAGGAACTTGGCAGGGAGTATCAATATCACACCAGCTGTGTGAATGTGAGCATGTTGAGAAACTCCTCTTAGCACTTTTATATTACTTAGCATTTTTACATTTAATCAAGTAGATGGAGTATTAAAATATGGTAATATATCCATCTTAGAATTGATAAAATATAGTGAGTAAGCTAAATGCTTCAACAGATGAAATTCCAAATCTCCCTGGCATAGTAGATGATTCCTTGCTCATGCAATTCAGTACTTTAGTGACTCATGGTTGGGCTCTTCCTATCATCTAGATCCACCCTTATGCTGATCCTCAGATCCCCTCCACATTAAGCCATGACACACATAATTTCTACTCACCTTTGGGCAGAACTCATCATTGCCTAATTTCAAAGGAGTCTGGGAAATGTCTCACTGTGAACCCTGGGGAAAAACTTAGGTTTTGGAGAGTATTTAGTAGTCATTGCCACAGGCTATCAATCTGACAAATATCCAATTTATTTCTCTTCTCACATGAATAGCACTCTCAGCCATTTCTACATGGGAGAGAACCTCAAGTCTTCACTGTGACCTTATACACAAGCTCAAAGTTCAGGATCTGAAGACAATGTGAAGACCTTTCTATTAGCATCACCATTTTAGGAATGAGACACCTAATACCTCATATAGCAAGGACACTGGCTTCAAAATCCTTGCGAGACATCCACATATTTTATGAAGATGTGGTTGTGCCAAAGGAGAGGGAAAAGTTGGAAATAGGCGTGGAGCCCTAATATGCACGTGGCAGGTTTAATTATTTATCCACCAATATGCCCATGACTTCGGCTGCAGTCCCATGCTGGTGAGGAATTCAAATACTCAGAAAACGTAGGGGAAAAAAAGTGAAAATGAGGACAATGTTGGTAAGTAACTTTCCCAAGTTCACATGGCCAAGTAAAATTTTTCAATACTTACAGCTCCTTGTATGTCTCCTTTAGTTTCTATTCCATCACTAGTGCTCTTAAGCGTTTTTTTAGACCTAGGCTTATAGTCTTCTAGACTTGCTGAGGACACATTGTGTGACAAATAGTAACTGTCATTTTGTTGCACTGTAATGTAAGCATCTATATGTGAGTGTGTGTGTGGTGAGTGTGGGGGGGGTAGTAGGCACGGGATTATTGCTCTGTTCCATGCCCCTATTGGGTTGGCATTGTGACTGTGCTTTCTTCCATCTTATGACCCCTCTTTTCATCTTCTTGTTCTCATACTAAACTGAGAGATGAACTCACACCTTTTTTTGCACAACATCTAGCACAGGGCCTATTTACATGGGCATTTTAAAGAAAGTTCACCAGTATCTCAGAGGGTAAGGAGGCCTAGTTTCTCATAAACAGGAAACTTCCAATGTCCTACTCCCATTTCTGTTTCCCATATGTTGTGTGACTTTAAAACATTCTCTTCCCTCTCTAAACCTTGGTCTGTGGTTTGGTTTCGTTTGCTTAAAAAAATGGGACAATTGGACACATCAATATGAAAGTAACTTTCAACTAGACTATACCATGACTCTGTGAGTAGGATCAACTGACCCTTTAAAATGGGTTAGCTGATTGTTTTCTTTCTTCATAGCTTTGGCACTAAGAGTCTTGAAACCTCCCAAGTTCTATAGGCATCAGTTTTCACTTCCAATTATATATTTATGTCATTACACATGTTTTTTTTCCTGAGCACTATACCTAATACACACACACACACACACACACACACACACACACACACCATTCACTCACAACCGTATTCTCTCTAGAACAGTTGGTTAATTTTCCTCATAATTTTTCACAAAACACCCTGAACCCAAATGGAAAAGCAATAATTTTATTACAAGCATTTTACTTTTTCCACACCTAATCCTCATGATTTTCAAAGCTAGCCTTTATTATCACCCTTGCTGCGTATGAAGATACTGAGGTTCAAAGAAGTTAAAAAAAATCTGTTGCTATTGATTTGAGGTAAAATAGAAGTCGACCTCAGGTTTATCTGATTTCCTAGCCTGTCACCTCCTGACAGTTTGTTTGTGTTAGAATAATCCTGAGGTCTCTCCCCTGTTCAGTCTCAGAAAGTATATGAGCTCCAAAAATTCGCTCTCAAAAATGCTTAGAACACCCTCACTTAAACTCGTTTAGCCAATCCAACCTTTGATGTCACAGCACTGTTGTGTTGCTGGGGACCTTTTGGGGGTTGATCAAGGAGCCAAAATTCATTTCCCTTCTGGGCTCAGAGAAGCCTCTAATTATTATGGGAACTTTACACACCTGGTTCCTCCAAGCTTTCTGTTGGCCATTGGAGGAAATAGAGCTGGGCACCGGGTCTTCTTTTGCTGGGCTCTTGTGATAGATTTGATGGAAGAGTGTGGTTAAGATTAAACATGCTTCTCCCTGAGAGGAGAGCTTAACTGTTTTCACAGTAAAGGGAAAGTAAAACTGAAGATATTTTATTAAGGATATGAATTTAAGTCCAGACTTGAAAATAAAAGCCCCTGATTTTAAAAATGCCCCTTTCCACACCTCTAAATCAACTTCTATTTGTTTATTTTGCTTTCAAGTGAGAGTAGCAAAAATATAAAAAAAGATGTCTCATTTTTAGAGAAGTGAATTAAACTACAGTAAAAAAGATAAAGGTATTTTACAAAATGAATAATTATTTTGACCAACATAATATAGTATGAGCAATTTTCTTTATATTTACAAAGATTCGTTCTGACCCTCATATATTCCTTTTCATGAATGTAATACGTCATTTTCTTTTTGGAAAACCAATATATATTTACTAAACATAACTCTAGAAATAGATCATGGTATAGTGTTTACATATATAGTATTATAGTGCTGTGCACCTGAAATTTACATGATGTTATAAAAAAATTCCATCAATGAGAATTTATCTTAAAATGAGAGGAAAATTGAAAAACAAAAAGGTATTAATCTGCCATAAATAAGAGTACCCTTGACATTTTGGTTATTTTTTCCTATCACTTTCCCTAATACTTGAGGATTTTTAAATACTGTATTTGTATTTGTAGTATAAACATATAACATAATCACTTTAACTTTTCCACGTACTATTATATCATTAGTATATTTATTTTAAAAGCTATTTTTACTATTTGTATTGCACTATCATTACTGTATTTTAAAATTTTTATGCCCCTGATAAACATTTTAAACAAAATGTTAAACAAAATAAGAATAGCTATATTACTTTAGTATATTTAGAATTTTACCTAACTGGAATCTTAGGACAGTGGTCCTATGTGATTGGCTTCTTTCATTTAGGTTTATGTTTTCAAGGTTTTTCCATATTTCATTTCTTTTTATTGCTGAATGATATACAATTACATTGAAATCACATTTTATTATTCATTTATCAATTAATGGGCTCTTGGTTTTTACTTTTTCACTATATTTTGATTCAAGCTGCAGAAGGTATAGTGTTAGAAGCACACATCTGACACACAACTTAAGGTTTTCTTCTGACACCGGATGTTTCACAACTGGGATGGGACCAGATCAGATCCTTATATTTATTAAATATATTTATTTAATTAAATATATTAATTAATATATAAATTTATATATAAATATAGTTATTAGCAAAGAGAAAAGCCTGTCTGATGTTAGGTTCTGGTGTTTGCTTTGCCATGCTTTCTTGGAGAAAAAAAAAATCACAACAAAATGATTGAGATGAGTTTGGAGAGGAAACTATAGGAAAGCCCACTATTTTTAAAGGACAAATCCTGAAAATATCCTTGTACATTGGGAAAAACCAGATGTTTGACTGTTATTCTATTTTCACAAGATGAATGACATGTCTGAAGAGAAAAATATGAATGATGCTATTCACATAAGTGTTATGAACATGTGTTTTCAGTTCTCATGGGTAGATTTCTAGTAGCAATCTTGGATCACATTTTAACTCTATGCTTTAACTACTTGGGGAACTGCCAGGCTGTTTTTCAAAGTATCTGCACCCTTCTACATTCCCATCAGCAATGTATCATCATTCTGATTTCTCTGTATCTTTGTCAATGCTTGTTATATCTGACTTTTGGATTATAACCATCTTAGGAATATAAAGCAGTACCTCATGGCAGTTTTATTTTATTTTGATAGCTGCTCAATGTGGTTTTAATTTGCATTTCTCATAAGTAATAATAAGTAATATTGAGCATCTTCTCATGTGCATAATAGATAATTTTATATCTGAGAAGTGCCCATTTTTAATTACGTTATTTATATTCTTCTGCTGTAAGAGTTCTATATATAATCTAGCTACAGGTTCCTAATCAGAGAAATAATTTGCAAACTTTTCTCCTATTCTGTGGGTGTCCATTTCACTTCCTTGCTGGTATCCTTTAAAGAACTAAATTTTTTAAATGATGCCCTATCTATTATTTTATCATTGTTCATATTTCTTCCAAGACTTTTATTTATAGCTTTAATTCTACATTTAAGTCATTGATCCTTTTTGAGCTTATTTTTCTACAAGGCAAAATAGGTCCAGCTTTATTCTTTAACATGTGAACAGTAGATTTAATATATTTTCTCCACTAAACTTACTAACTTAAAAACTTGTATTTCGTTGTAGTTTCATTTGAACTTTTATTTGCTAAAAAAATTAAACACCCACATTTTTTAAAGTGAGACTAAGTATTGATCTCTCTATAATGGTATTCAAGATAATGGTATTCAAGAATTAATTCCTACACTAGATACAAGAAAAAAATCTCTTCATTTGTTGGTTAGTAGGAATTTGACTTAAGTGACACTAAGGCATCTTCTGTCTCTAATAGTCTAGGTATGAAATGTACAATATTAAGATGTTTGGCCCATCTTACACTTTCTAGAGGGAAAAAATGAAGATAGAGAGAAAGAACAAGTCAAACTCACATGCACATCCCACATTAGTTTATCATTTAGTTTAGTTCAAAGTGCTAACCTTTGGCTTAACAGTGCTAAGGACTGGGAAACAACTATAAACTCTAGAAATTCAGTCTAATTATGGAGATAAGCAAAGCAAATAAATAGGCATTTACAGTATGAAATATACTTTCATGGTGGTAACAAATAGCTACTACGGGACCATAATATTAAAGAGGTCAGGGAAATTTTCCAAGAAGAAACAAAAGTTTGAAATAATATAGTAGTTGCAATACTGATGTGTGCAAAGCTCCAGGCATATTCTAGGTATTAAAGAAAAAGCAGAGCCAGGCATGGTGGTGCACATCTGTAACCAAGCGCCGGGAGGCAAAGAGGTCAGGGATTGCTTGAGTTCGTGGGTTCAAGACTACCCTGGGCAACATAGTTAGATCTGGTCTTGAAAAAGCAGCCAGGCGCGCTGCTGGCGCCTATAATCCCAGCTACCTGGGAGGCTGAGGCTGAGGATCGCTTGAGTCCGTGGGATACCCCCAGGCAATATGAGACCTAGACGAGAGAGAGAGAGAGAGAGAGAGAGA
>PVHY01029357.1:0-14338 GCA_004024945.1 Uropsilus gracilis | reverse complement strand
TTTTTTTTTTTTGAGACTAGGTCTCGCTATTTTTGGCCATGGAACCACAGGCTCTTGTTGCCTGGGGTACCACAGACTCAAGAACTCAAGCAATCCCCAGCCTCAGTTTCCCAGGTAGCTGGGATTACAGGCACGCACCACCACCCACACATAGCTATTTTTTTGGAACTAGGTCTAGCTACGATGCCCCAGCGGAACTCGAACCACGATCCATTTTCCACACCATGGCTTTCTAGGCTTCTGCTTACAGACACGCGCCACAGTGCCCGGCACATAATGTTAACTGTAAGGTTTCGGTTTATATTCTCAATTGACTAGAGGAAATTTTCCTTCCTGTTTTCCTTAGTGTTTTTATCAATGATTAGGTATTGGACTTTGTCAAGAATCTTTTCTGTGTCTTTTGTTGTGATCAAGTGATTTTTTTTTTCCTTTTGACCTGTTCAATGTAATGGATTACTTTAACTGATTTTTAAAGTTGAGCCATTCTTACATAACTGGGATAAATCTCAATTGGTATTTAATTATTTTTTTTATATTCTGTTGGATATATTTTGCTAATATTTTGCTGAGGATATTTGCCTCTTTGTTCATTTAATATATGATTCTATATTTTTTCCTGAAATGTCTTAGCTTAATTTTGATAACATTGATGAAAACAGAAATTGTGTCAGACATGGGTCCGGAGATAAATTGATTTAATTAACTTTATAACTATTATATTTATAATAAAGCACCTGCACTAAATTTCAAGTATTGCGTGGAAGGCAGAAAGAGTCTATATTAACCCTTGGTGTTCTATGATACTAAGAAAATACATGGACAATGCATAAATATGCAAGTTGGAGGTAATAATAAATATAGTTTAGATGTTTGTCTTATAACTAAGGAAAGATTTTGAGGCTGCCAAATTTCAAATATTTAAAACAACTTAAAATATTTTGATAACTTTTCCTGATAGAAACTATAACATCTGCTCATTTTGACACATATGGTGGATCTGGATTTAAGAAAAGATGAATATTAGTTACTTTAAGAAGAGAGATTCTTATGTGAATATAGTACTTGATCCTCATCATAATTAAAAGTGTTCAAATCAAACTGTTACTTTTACTCTTTCCTACATGATCTTAGGTTTTTGATATCTTACATGTTATAGAAATACTTTGTGTTAAAATTTCCCTTGAATCTAAAGATCATACTATCATAGTCATTCTTAGCATTGCTCTAGATACAGTATACCACCAGGGATTTCATTAATTAAGTGCCCCATGTTAACTTCACTAGTGAAGAAATAGAGAAAGTTTTAAGAAATGGAAGTAAATATTCAGAAATAGACATTTTGTTCAAAATTGCTCTCATTTTTCATGCATATGACACTTTCCTATTAAAGTATATTAACTATTTTTGGATTATTATTTAAAAATTAAATCAGCTTCTTAGAATAGATATTGAAAGTACCAATAAAATTTGCTAATGAAGTAAAATATTCTTGGTAAGCTTTTAAATACTGTAGTTAAATTAATATCTAACAACATCCACATAGCATAACACCTTGATTCTTATTTTACTATGCATACCTCACATCTCTCACTATCTTAGGAGAGTTAAATGGTTATGTTATAGAACTAAGGTTAATTCAGAGGACACTTCTTTTTTTTTATAATTTAATTTTTTTGTGGGAAGAAAACACGTTGCATTGATAGTTATACATTACATTACCATAATTACAAAGTTATAACCATGCAAAATAATATATTATTTAATGATGCATGATTTAAAAGTTTCAAATACCACTGCCAAGGCAAACATCAGATCCAGTGTACTAATTATTATTTCTGGGAATGTTTAATGGGTAATAAGATAGAAGAGATATCCACAGAGAATGTCAACTATCTCTGTGATGGTTGTTCTTTCTTTCTTTTTTTAAATTTAATTTAATTTTTTGATTTGCATATATATGTGTATTTATATTTATATTATTGGATTATTGTGTATCCCGGGGCTTTCCCACTTCACTAACACCTGTTAAGCATCCTGATCTTTTGTGCTATTCATCTCCCTCGCCTTCTTCCCCTTCCTCCTCTCTCACTCCATTGTTCAGTCCCCATTGGTTGTTTTTAGTTTTTCTTCTTTGTTTGTTTTTCCCCTTTATCCAATATATACGTGAGACCATCCTGTATTTCTCTTTTTCTTTTGGACATATTTCTGCTAATATGAGTCTTTCTATGTTGCTGCGAATGTGTTTGTCCTCCTTGATTTATGCATAGTATTCCAACATGTATATATATATATATACACACACATATATACATATATGTATATATGTCTATATGTATATATGTACGTATATATGTATATATACATATATATATACCACATATATACATATACATATACATATACATATATATATATATATATATATATATATATATATATATATATATATATATATATATATATATACCACATTTTTTTAGCCAGTCTTCTGTTTTGGGGCATTTGGTTTGTTTCCAAATCTTGGCAATTGTAAACAGAGCTGCAATGAACATGCGCGTACAGCTATCCTTTTGAATTAATGTTGTCATGTCCTCTGGGTAGATTCCCCCAGTAGGTTGGGTTTCTTTTTGATTTGATTATTGTTTCTTTTGCTGAACAGAAACTTTTTAGTTTGATACAGTTCCAGCTGTTTATGTTTTCCTTCATTTTTTTTGCCAACCATAGTTGTCTCCCAAAATGGATTTCTGAGGTGAAATTCATGAAGGGTTTTGCCCAGGTTTTCTTCTATGTATTTTATGGTTGCAGGTCTCACTTCCAGGTCCTTTATCCATTTTGAGTTAATTTTTGTACAGGGTGTGAGGGTGTTATCCTGGTCCTTTTTTTTATGAGTTTTGATCCAGTTTTCCCAGCACCATTTACTGAAGAGGCTATCCTTGTTCCAGGGTATGTTTTTTGCCCCTTTGTCAAAGATTAATTGACTGTATATGTGTGGTTTTATTTCTGGATATTCAATTCTGATCCATTGATCTGCTTGTCTGTTTTTGTACCAGTACCATGCTGTTTCAAGTATTGTGGCTCTGTAGTATAGTTTGACGTTTGGAATAGTAATACCTCCATTCTCTCTTCTATTTGTCAAAATGGTTTTGACTGTTCGGGGTCATAGGACATTTCTAATGCTTATTTCCCTCAGTCTTTTTAAAAGACTGAATTATTTAGCCTCTCTGAATATCTCTATTTAGCCTTAAATAAATATCTTTAGCCTCTCTGAATAGCTCTATACATTCTCCTGGGCTCTTTTGTAAAGGCTTTTTGAGGTTAAACAAAGAAGATGGTATGTTTGTTCTGAGGATTTCTTTTTTTATGTGTTTAAAATTTTACTTTTCATTCTTTGAAAATAGAAACTAGCTATTGTGACTGTGTATCAGAATGATTATTCATCAAATCCTCAGTCCAATTCCATTTTATATTTTTCCTCCGATCTGTAAAAGTATTGTTTGTGACAACATTTATATCTGGAAAGGCATTTCTATGCACATAAAAGGGATCAATCTTGAACACATTTATTTTATTTGGGTAGTCAACTTAGAAATTTACACTCCATCATGTTCCTTGAATTATCATTTGTTATTTTATTTGTGAAAATACAATACTTCATTTAAAAATACAAAGACTAATTTGATAGATTTTTTTCCAAGGTTGGATCAACTTATGTGTAAAATCACTAAACAAATCATCTTCCAATTTAATTTAGATAAAATATTTATTTTTAGTTTCTCATATAAGTATTCAGTTGCTTTTTCCAAATAATTGTTTCATGGAGTCACAAGAACATATCCCTTTTTATTTCTTCTAATCTTTAAATGACTTAAATTTAACTTCTGATAATTTCAGTATTATTTTGCAACACCCACAATATCCCTAAATACTGTTAAACAGATTCCTTCCTCTTTTCAGTTTCATAATTCAGTTTGTAGGACATTAGGGGGGATCCTGAGATGTGACAAGTATTTTTAGATATAGTTCAAAATATGCAGTTAGTGCAACTCAAATCATGAATATTATTACTGTTGGGTATATAATGTGTCTATTTTACAACTGTTCCTTGTAATGATGATAAGTTACAGTGAAAAAAAGGAGAAGGAAGAGAAGGAGGAAGAAGAGGAAGAGGAAGAGGGAGAAGAAGAAGGAAGAATATGAAGAAGGAGGAAGAGGAGGGAAGAAAGGAAGAAAAAGAAAGAAGGAAGGAAGGAAGGAAGGAAGGAAGGAAGGAAGGAAGGAAGGAAGGAAGGAAGGAAGGAAGGAAGGAAGGAAGGAAGGAAGGAGAAACAAAAACAACACTGCCCTGAATAATAAAAGTCACAGTTAAGCATATTAAATCATGTGTTATATTAAGTAGTTTCCTAATTGAGTTCTAGAATGCTCACTTTAAAAACAAGTTATCTGAATCTAAGTGACAAGAACATTAGTCAGAAACAAATGTGAAGTTTTTGCTATTGGCAGGGATTCAGGAAATGAATGCCAATGTTTCTTAACCTTGATTATAATGAAAATGATAAATAATCACAAAAAAAATTAACAGAAGGAGTAGCATATTGTATGTGCCTAATCCTTATGGCAAAAGCTACAGTTATTGCTAAAATAATTCATTTTCAAGATCAAATTTTTAGATAGCAAGATATTACTAGTGAGCTCCCTGTAACATCCTTATCACCAAAAATCTTCAATATAAAATCACAGTCTAGAATTGAAACATATAAGCTGCTTGTGAGACCAAACAGAGGAATTGTTTAGTGAGTTGAAAATCACAAGAAATCAAAGAAATCAAAACTCTTGAATTTTAGGGAAAATACCCATAAATTTAGTTTTACCCATATTATTCTGAAAAACACAGAATAGGAACAAGATCCTGGCTCCTCTTTCCATAAATAAGCACAGTGAGAAGAAAGATTCTGGAATCTTTTTATATCTTCATATACTATATAAAATTCTAAGTTCTGTTTTGATTTTAAAATCATGATAATGTGCTTATTATTTAAAATATGTTTTGGATAAATGATGTTAATGTATTGTGATATGTTTCTGTATCATCATTTACTATTCTCTTACAGTTGAATACATTCAGAGGTATTTTTTTTCTTTATTAATTATAAATTAACTGCCAGACACAACTTAAACATGAAGATTTCCCTAGATCTACATTATTTTCTTAGATTATTGTTTATGTAATGAATCTAATAGTTCAAAGCTCTCAGTTAATTGTTGCCAAGTTGTTTCCCAAGTGCTATATTAATTTATTTTCTTTTGTGATGCAACATTTATACCACTAATATTGAAAAATGTTATTTTTTGGTCATTTATAATTAAGAGTTTACAGATGTTTGCTTATTTTATTATGTTGCATTACTATAAATTTGCTCATATTCAATTGTTTTCTGGTTTGAATCATTGATACTTATTTGTTTTTTAAATTGCAATACGTGTCACTCAAGTTTTTTAACCAGTTTCATTGCTATCAAATTTAGGATAATTTTCTCTGAGGTAATTACTCAAAATATATTTATATTTAAATGGTTTTAGTTTATTATTTATTTATTTGATCAATCTAGATTTGACTTTTATATTATTTTTATTATAACATTTTATTGAGTTACTTTTCTATATATGAAGTATGTTTATCATATACAATTAAGCTACATTATATGATAATTTTCAAAATTAGTCTCTTAATCCATTATTGTATGCCACTATTAATTATTTTAAATTATTCTAGTTTTGTAAATTTTATTAATGATAGGCCTAATCTTTTATTAATGATAGACCTAATGTAAACCTACATCCCTATCATTAGTCAAATTATTATTTCTCCCATTTCACCTTTTTGACTATGCTAAGTCTATAGCATTGGTGAATATGAGTAATTTTGTAATTAATTTTGAATGTATCTCAACAGTCATTCCCTAAATAATATAAGGATATTTCATATAAATTTGCATATGAATTTTGTAATCAGTTATAATGAATTTTGGCATATTACAACCTTTAAACTTATGAATATCCATGAGTTTTATCTTATTTGTGTTATATATTACTATGAAAAATTATGTATTGGTAAAGATAGTATCATTTAATGCCACATTAATTTTTTACAGTTGCATAGTTATCCATGTAATTAATCCTATTATCTTCCAGTTGATTGCATTTATTTCATTTTAAATTTCATTTTTAGAAAGTGTAAGTATAAATTTTATCATAATACACATGTTTAGAATGCATATGTATACCATATTATGATTCTGTGAAGATTCTTAATATAGAGGTTACAGGGTCAAAGGATGTGGATACTCAAACAATTCTAATATATTTTTACAATGAATTCATATATCAACATGTCTAGTAAATATGACACTATCTTCTTTTCCTATACTTCTATGCATTGAATGTTATTATTTGATTTATTTTTTAAGCTAAAGTTGGATGAAAAAATATCTGATGATTTTCTTCATTTCTTTTTCTCATACAGCAATTATTTATTATGTGGCTATCATTTTCTGGCTACTGGTGATTATGAATAAGCAGATGTAATTCTATTAGAGCTACATTTACTTGAAAAAGACATGTAACATCAAAAATAAGAAGATGTCACTTAGAAGGAAAAGCAATAAATTTGAGAATAGAGAATTGAGAATTATGGTAGGCTATATTAGAAGATTTTCAAGAAAAGAAGAGCTAATTTTGATTTTATTTATTACAAGAGCCAGAAAAAAAGGTGTTTAAGAAAAAAAAAAAACAGATTCAAAGATACTACAAAAATTTATGTTTTTCATAACAAAACTCAAAACTACATTCAAGTTGTAGTTCAAAAATGTACTCACTGGAGTTTTTTGGTTTTATTTTTGTTTTAGTATTTAGCATCTTGGACTCTGGCATCAGATGCTCATAGAATTCAATCTTGCCACCACTCTGATTTGATCTTCAATTTTCCTATCTCTATTATACATGAAACACATAATATAACTTACTAGATCTTTATGCAAATTAAAAACAGCTTTATAAAATACTTAGTAAAGAGTGTTTTTATTCAGTAACAATTGTTAAAGAAAGACAACTGACACGTGATTCTGATTTGGGATTAATAGCTAGATTATCAGGATTGATACCACTTTCTGACACATTAATAGATGCGTGGCCAAATTAACTAGTTAAGCTCTATTTTTTTTAATTTATAAACTAGACTAAACCTGTTTTGTACTCTTCTTCCTGCAGTCTTTGTCAATTCATCATAAAAATTAAGTGATACTTTTAATTAATTCATAAGCATATATACATTCCAATGCTTGTCAAAACAGCTCCAACACCAAAGATGTGCTTGGTAAATCATTACCTATATCTTATTACTAAAATATCTCCTTCCTTCTCTCTGACCAATTCATTTTGCTTCTTGACAAATTGTGAGAAATTAGTCTTAATTCCATCCACTGGCCATTTCTGGATTTGTCATTACTCACCCACCAAGAAATTAGCCTGTGTAAATACAAATATTCACGCAGAGTAAGCACCTACTTAATACATTAAATAAAATTAGTCTTTAGGATAAATCTAGAAATTTATACAGTGTGAATTTCTGTAGGATTATTTTTAAAAATAAATGCTTTTGAAAAATACAATTTAAAAATAAAATACTGCAGTAAAATTATCAGGGAAGGTATAACTAAATGAAATTTTACCTGAAATCAATCTTATTTGCAACAGTTTTTATGCAATTAGGTATCTACATTCATTGTTTCCATTCTTTCTTAAAATTAAAGTTTGGAAAAGACAAAGATGGATTTTCAGAAAATATTCATTAATTAACTAAGTCATTTTAAAAGTATATGATTTTAAAATATACTAATTGGTGGGACTTATTTTATTTCTCAAACATGAACTAGAATATAAGATTATCAATTGAAACATCACCCATAGAGTAAATGAGGCTAATTGCCACAGCTGGCTTCATTTTTCAACTGACAATGTAGTAATCAACAAGGGACAGAAAAGAGAGAGCTGTGACATTAGAATACTAAACTATTTCAATAAATTATAAAACAACATTTGAATGAGTTATTTTTAAATTCAATGTAATATTCATTTTTTCATCCTAAGGGGGATCAACCACATTGGTATGAAAATTTCTTTGGATTTAGTTCTCTGCTTATACTTGAGGGTAAATAGCTGAGAAGTTTGCATTTTAGAAGTTTAAGCTGCTTGAAACATGTTGAAACTATAACCGATATAACAAAAAGCAAAAAGAGATCTATAAACATACACAAATATATATATACAGTCTATTCAATCTTGTTTGCTTACCTTTTATCCTATTTTATCTGTTTCCCCACGTAACACTTATAATATAAACAAAATATGATAATAAGATATAATTACTGATGCTTTTCCTAAGAGATGAAAAATATTTATTTCATCATATTTTTGAAAGTATTAGACCTCTTATTCTTGAAGAGGACAGGAGTATTTAAATGATTCTATTTTTTTCCAAAAAATATGTAAATGAAGCCTACTCTGAAATCATGGTACTATTTGGTTGACACTATGTCAGCACAGGAACCTCAGAGTTCTTTAAAAAAGAGAAAGAAAAGAAAGAAATGGCTATAATGAGAAATAGAGCAAAAGGACAGAGGTTCCAGTTAAAAAACATTTATATGTAGCTTGAGATGACTAGCTAGTAGAAAATAATTTCAAAAACTAAAGCACTGCTGAACTTGGGGCGATGAGAGGAAAGCCTGCCCCACCATCTCCAGTGTACCTAAGACTGTATGCAAGGACATTTTAAGGACATATGGTTTTACTGCCAGCTTTTACTCTGAGGCCTTGAGTTAAAATGTCCATAACTGAGTTTTAGCTATTTAGAAATCCACTGCTGGACAATTTACTAGCAGAGAAGATATATATATATATATCATTCTGAAAGGCAGAAACACTGAAAAACATTAGTAAAACACCAGCTGGCAGACAAGATAGAGGGGCAAAAAAGGGAAAAGACAGGTGATGGAGACAGATGGAGAAACCAGGATGGAAAAATGGTATTAATATCAGTATGTCAGGGGCACAAATCCTCTAATTTACGAGCAGGTCCTACAAGTTAGGTATGGAAGGTCTTAAAATTATTACAATGCAGTAAAGATTATATTGCTGAGTAACTGACAGTGAAAAGAGAAGCAGGCAGATATTAGCAAATATATGAAATGTAGATAAAACAGAATGGAGGAAAATTGGATAAAAAAAAAGAGAAATAGGCTTTATGCATAGGCTTTATGCTCCCTTACTAGAAGAGTCTTATCTAAAACAGGATAACTAAACCTGATGCATGGAGATTGTCCTGTATTTAACAACATTTAGATAAATAATCCTATCTCATTTATAGAGGCCTGTATATTTCCCATTATTTTGAAGGAACTGAGACCAAATCGGTTTTAAACTTATGAGGTAACAGTTCTGCCCTACTTCAGCCTGGCCTTAAATTTTTTATACAATGTGCAAGTCTCTTTATGAAAAGCAATTTGTGTCTATGGCCATACCACCCTGAACGTGCCCAATCTCATCTGAAAAGCAATTTGTGAACCCCTGCATTTTAGGGCAGTACTAAACGTGTCATCATTCATGTCCTCAAGAAACACAGGAAACCATTTAGTAAATTTCTATTGAATTATTATGTTTTGCTCAACATAGGCCACACCCTACATACTGAGTTAGAAAAAGGGAAATAAGTAGAATGTGATCTCTATCCATACTCGCTATAACATAGTGAGCAAAGAGTCAAAGAAATAACAACAAATTAGTATACTTTATGCACGTTCTGACAAAATCCATGGAGGAATGATGCAAATTGTCACATGAGAAGATAGGGCTGTGGGGCAGCTCTAGGTTTGGAGAATAGAGTGAGCTAGTTTAATCCCAGGAAAAGTTAGAATCTCCCAGACGTGGGGAAATAGAGGGTAGGATGATGAGGCTTGGGAAAGTACAAGGCAAAGGTAAGTGTGAAGTTTAATAAAGACCTGTTTTGGAAGATCAGTAAGTAATCTCAGGATTAAGATCTAATAGGGTTATTGGATTTAGTGTGTGAATGGAGATTGGAGAAGTGGGCAGGGGACAGATATGAAGGCTTTGCCCACGCTGTGGGTCCAGGGCTCACATTTCTGCTGTTGTCAGCTTTCTACTTCCACGGGTTCAAATAGATCTCTCCCTAGAACCCTAGGGAAGGTTGGTAGAAGGAAGGGAAGATAATTCTTGTTAAAAGATCATTTCATAGAGGAGATCTCATATATGTAAGAACTCAATAGAGATGTGGTAATGAAACTGGAGAACTAAGATGAGATAGAAAGATGGAAAGAACATTTATTACATAAGCACAATGGAGGGTATAACATGACTGTTTTGAATAGAGACATAGTTGGAGACAAGGCTGGAATTATAAACTCAAGTCATATTATGAAGGGTTGTAAAGGCTGGGAAATTCTGATCACAGGAAAACGTTAGTATTTTATCTTAAAATACTAAAGTATAGGAGCAATTGATGGTTCTACCAGAGCATGAGATTTAGATTTAAGTCCCCTTTATTAACTATTAGACACTGACTCTGCCATCATCTTGAGTTTGGAATTTCCAGCTTTCAGAAGTGTGAGAGGTAAATGTTTATTATTTAAGCTAAACAGTCTGTGGTAACTTGTGTTGCAACCCAAATGGAATAAGATATTGTCAAAAATATAGTTCAACCTCTCAACCCTTTCTTAAAGACTTCTTCCTACCTGAGGAAAGAATAATCTTAAATGCTGTGCCCACTACTCTCAATAATCCTGTTTGTTTATTTGCAACTGAGGAAAACTTCAGCATCTTATTAGTTTTTTGCTTTATATTATTTAAAAAGATTTCATTTCTGGCCAGGCATGGTGGTGCATTGCCTGTAAGCAGCAGTCTAGAGAGCCACGGCTGGGGCCAGGGGCACAAGCGAGATTTAGTTCCAAAAAAATATAGCTGGGTGTGGTGGCGCATGCCTGTAATCCCATCTACCTGAGAAGCTGAGGCTGGGGATTGCTTGAGTCTCTGGTATGCTGAGAAATGTGAGCCTGTGGTTCTACAGGCAAAAATAGCAAGACTTAGTCTCAAAAAATTGATTAATTAATTAAAATGTTCATTTTCTATCAAGAAATAATTAAAATTGTAAGCTCTATGATATTTTAAAATAAACAGCCCTTTGATGAATGCTTAATTCTAAACCTATATTCTCATATAAAAACATTTCTTTCTTAGCCTCAGTAAGGTGAAATTCAACATTACCTTCATCTAATTCAAGCTGTCTCTTTTCATTTTAACTACAAATTCTTTTTTTTTATAGAAATGTGAACTAGTATATTCTGAATTAACAGAAATATAAAGGGTGTTTGGAGATTTTTTTTTGAGAAAATAAGCAATAAGAAAGATTTTCTAGCTTATGCATTGCAGAAATATGAAATATTTAACAGGTTTATTTTATTGGTCTTTATTTTTTACTTATAACAATAATGTGTAATAGTTACTGAAAGGATGAAATCATAATTAAAATCTTTGTCATATTTCTACTCATTGCCACTTGCATGGTAAATGCTCTGGTTTAATACACTTAACCCTGAAAGTTTGAATAAATGAGATTTTTCAAAGGTAAGTAACTCATCAAAGTTGCACTCAATATTAAATTAAAAAGACAATTATTTTATAATTATTTGTTTGACACCAAATTTCTTTCTTTTGATAATTCCTCTAGGAATTGACAAATAGTTAATAAAATTCAGCTATTATAGTATAATTTAAGGTGGCTAGTGGGTAAAAGGGAAGACATACAAAATTTATGTATTTGAATAATTAAAAGTGACTTTTTAAAAAAGACTCCATATTAATATTCAGCTTGCTTTTTTTTTTAAATAATATTACCAGAAATTATTTTGCTATTTTCCCTAATAGCATGGGTATATTTTTAAAAACTTTGGTTTAAAGTGTTTTTCTCAAAAAATAGATTATGGTACATTTTTATAAAGTAAGCTATTTTAAATTTTTCAATAAAATTTAGATTTGAAAAAGAACTTAGAAGAGAGATAACCATAAAACATAAAAATTAAGCATTCCATTATAGCTATAAAAAGTTTAATTATAATTTTATCAGTATCAACATTCATTGAATCATAACTACACAGATATATCAAATGATATGACTCAAGATGTTTAGCTGAGAACCAGAAATGTCTGATGACATTGCTCCTCTTCAAGAATAGAATTTGAATCACATTTATTTGTATTTGAAAACGCTATCACTTTGTAGTGCTGAAACCAAATTTTAAAGTAGAAAAATAACAATTCTTCCTTTATGAATTTTATATCAATTTCTGTTTGCATGCACTATTTCAATTAAATCCTACAGTGAATATTTAATTCATTTTATAATCATTTATTTTCAATGTAACTTAGAAATTAAAAAAAATAATAATCCCTAATGTCACAAAGACCAGCTTTCCCATTTCCCAATTCTACCACAGTATCTCTCACATACAAACCACAAACTTGGTTCAAAAGCAAGCAAACAAGATAATTTAAATTTACCCAATGGAGCAGCCATTTTTGCATTCTGAGCTTTATTTGTAAGATTTACACATATGATAAAAATGTGAGTTTTATTGTCATATTTTATATGGAAACAGTTTTTGAAAGAGATGAAATTACTAAGTGAACACAGCATTTAGTAAAGAAGAGCAACTGTTTTCAAGATCTCCAAAACCATTTTGTCCCTTACTTGTATGGATCAGATTGATTATGAAATCAAGTTTCTTGCTCTGACACTGAGGCATGCATGATGTGTGTGGATTATTATCCTGCCATTAGGGAGAAGCAGATACCTTTTATTCAAAGAATAATTCTTTGTTGCTAAAATCCTAAGCATTCCTCATTATGCAGCAGATGAATCCACATAACCCAAGAAATATTTCTTCCACTACTAATAAGATTGTCTTTCTATGTCACCGATAGCAAGCGTATTTAATATTTCCTCTGCTAATACATGGAAAAAATATTTTACACACATTAGTAAACAACCATATCTTTCTTTATCATGCCAAACTAATTATACTTTTTGAATACTTGCATCTTTGAATTTCATAAGAAGCCTGGTTTAGACAAAATTATAGTGCTCTTTAGTAAATATTTATCTTTCACTTTAAACCAAGTGTAGAGGTAAAATATATTAGAGGTGCATCCAGTTTTCAATATAGGATTTCTTCCCATCAGAAAGCCTTGCATTATTTCAAATTTTTAATAAAGACAATATTAAAAAAGGCTTTTCTTTTAAAAATAAACACATAATTATCTAATCAATAATTGTATTTCCTACTATCAACACTAATAAAAACATTAAAAACATGTATACTGTAGGATTAATTTTTAATGCTAATAATGTGTCAATTTTATGTAACCAAAAGCAATCTATATAGGGTTAAAAAGACCCTAACTGATCCATACATAAGTTGATAACACTATAGTTGTAGAAAATCTTTTGATCCTTATATCTGAGTTTATATTTACAAACTAAGAAACAAAAAAGTATATCCTACCTTTAAAAAATGAGGAATTCAAAGATTAAGAACAAAAAACATTGTTATTTAAAAATTTCCAAATATCTGCAGTATAGTCTCTATGACTTCACAAAATTAATTTTATCTCTTAAAGAGGGGATGATGTCTTATATTTTTTCTGCATTCCTGTGGTATCTTGACACACTGCTCATTAGAAAAATAAGACATATAGACATCCTCTTTCTGTATAATGGGGAAAGCTAATATTTTAAAAAAAAATGAAAACACCGGAAGATGTTTGACATGTTTTTTCTCTGAATTTAATGACTTCATTTAAAAAATGTGAACAAAATTGACATCCGACCAAGGATTTTCAGTGTAATTGGACTATTTTTCTGACTAAGCAAGTTCAATTTAATCTAAGTTTGATTGGAGATTTGTAAAATAATATATGAGTAGTTGAAAGTGTTATTAGTAATCAAGTTGTTAGTTTTTTCTAAATCATTCTTGAAAGCTACTTTACACTGATTGAAAGGATAATGATATTCACATATTTTCTAAAATATATTTTGGCCAATATTTATTGACACAGTGAAAATTTGTCTTTATGTCTGAGCATCTCATTCTATTTGTGGGGATATGTGTTTATATACATTGAAAGAATACTAGAATATGTATTTCTAGTTAATGACAAAAATATGTTAAATGACTATAAATATAAAAATATATCACAAATAAAATTAAATATAAAT
>PVHY01029356.1:0-14366 GCA_004024945.1 Uropsilus gracilis | reverse complement strand
ACTCAAGCAATCCCCAGTCTCAGCTTCCCAGGTAGCTGGGATGACAGGTGCGCGCCACCACGCCCAGCTATTTTTTTGGAACTAGGTCTCACTACGGGCCCCAGGTGGGACTCAAACCGCGACCCCTAGCCCCGGCAGCTTCATAGGCTGAAGCTTACATGCACGACCACGGTGCCGGGCCTTTAATCTGTTTTTTAATGGGGAAGTGGTCATAGCCAAGAATCTAAATAGAGGAAAAAATTATTATTGTAGGTAGAACTGAAGTGCTAACATGCAAACCACAGAATTTTTTGTCTTAAAAATTCCAAATGCAAAAAAAAAAAAAAAAAGTTTGCATGTGCTATTTAAAAAGTAAAGTATTCCGAATGTCAATGCTATTTGAAAAGTAAGATATTCCAAATATTAATGCTATTTAAAGTCATTTTTTTTCCAAAATGAGTGGGTAATAGAGAAAGGGAAACCTTCCTGGTTGTGTTGCCATCTAGATTCTCCTGTGTGTGCAGATTTTTGTTTAAAGTCCCAGGATATAGTATTTGCCTCACCTCTACATCGAATTTATGATCTATTCACTGTCATTGCTCATTAGAAACCAGAGATTAACTGAGGAATTTTATCTTCCTAATTCATAATATCAGAAGAGATTCAAGATTGAAAAATAAATCCTTGGGGATAATATGAAAAACAAATGGAAAACATAAATATGAAATGAAGGAAGAGAGGAAGAACTGTCTCGTAATGGATGGTAATAAGATAGCAGTATGAATTTATTAATTTAAGCAACTGTTTCCTAGCTCTGCCCATTGAAACAACAACACCCCAGTAGCAAGTAACCCCAGTAACACACCTCCAAACAACAACACCCCAGTAGCAAGAAGCACGCTAGATCTTAGTTTCTTTTTATTCATCTTCATTAAAAAAAAAGAATTCCCAGAGAAGTGGTTGATACAAAACTGGATGGGGAAGGAGCAATGGAATATCTAGCTGTGTCAGAAAATACAGAAGACCTCATTTCACTAATATATGGGATATAGGGAAAAAATAAACAAAAGCCATGAGAAAAAGTCAAAACAAGCTAAGCACCAAACTGAAGCACACAACTTCAGGCAGGGGGGAAAGGAGGGGAATGGTGCTCAGATTTCCAAGTTCAGATTCTTTTGCAATGTAATTCACCCATTTAAAACCATACAAAACTCAGTGTTTTAATAGATACAAACTTGTGTAAACCTTATATTTTTAAAATCTTTCCTCCACCCCAAAAGAACCCTTTGTCACGCTCACCTTATTTCCCACCTCCTTTAACCTCAACACAATCACAAATCTATTTTCTATCTCTATAGACTACCTTTTCTGGAGAGCAAATATAAATGAAATCAGAATCTTTTGTGAACAGTTTTTTCACTTACTATGTATTTCAGTGCTCACCTATGTTTTAGATATGTCATTAACATTCATTTTTATTGCTGAATAGTTCACTGTATGGATATGCTACATTTTATTTAGCTGTCTGCTGGTGGACATTAGGTTTTTTCAACTTGGGTATATTCTGAGTCATCCCATTGTGAAAATTCGTACATATCTGATTGTGTGGATGTATTTTCATTTCTCCAGCATTTATCTAGGAGTGGAACACCAAGGTCAGACAGAGTTTTCTGTTCTGGTGAGCACAGAAAACAGTAGAGACCCTTTCCTGGGTGGGTAGTCAAAACAGGCCTCTGTGAGGAAGAAAGAATGCAGTGATGATGTGTGGGAAGCAGCTATGCAAAGCTCTAAGGGAAGATGATTCCATGCAGCCCCAAGTCCTATGTCCCAGGAACAAGAAGAAAGGGTTAGACACAAGGCTGGAGAGGCCATCATGCAGCTCTTGTTTCTGTTTTGGCCTCTCTTTTTTTTTTTTTTTTTTTTTTTGAGATTAGGTCTCGCTATTTTTGTCAGTGGAACCCCAGGCTCAATCAATCCCCAGCCTTAGCTTCCCAGGTAGCTGGGATTACAGGTGTGTGCCACCACGCCCAGCTATTTTTTTGGAACTAGGTCTCGCTTACGGGCGCCAGGTGGGACTCAAACAGCGATCCCTGGCCCCGGCCACTTCACAGGCTGAAGCTTACAGGCATGAGTCACCGTGCCCAGCCCTGGCCTCTCATTTTGATGTAATATCAAACTTATCAGAAAAATTTCAAGTAACAAAGAATTTCTATATATCCTCTAATCAGACTTGTTAATTGTTAACATTTTACCACATATGCCTTATCCTTCTTTCTATATATTTAACTTGAGTTATAGTTTACATGTATAATACAATATTATGTAGTATTTTCAAAATTAAAAATATTCAAATAATATTTGAATATTATTATAAATATTCAAATAAAATTCTCCCATTTCTCCTCAGTATTTCAATGTATATCACCTAAAGACAAAGACACTATCCTGCATGCTTACACACAGATATCTGTCAAAAATAGGAAATCAACTCAAATATGATACTGACTACAAATGAATTTTGTCAGTTATTCAGTGTCCTATCCAGAACCAGATGTTGCATTATCTGTCCCATCTCTAAGCTGCATTCCTACCTAACTATGAGGACCTAATATTTAAAAGTGCCTAATACTTGAAATGGACTCTCCAAATAATTTCATTTTTTGTTAAAACTTAAATACAGCTGACAAAATAGAAACAATAACTTAAATTTTAAACCTAATTTTATGATCTACTCTGATAAAATGTGACCTTCTTTGGCTTTATGTATTCTTACTGCAGGTCCATGTAATAAAAAGTAATCTCTCCTCTGGGTCACAAAATGCAGTCTAATTGTCTTTAAATTATTTTATAAACCATGGAGACTTGCCACTTGGTGAAATGTTCATCTTTCATCTGTAGGAAGGAATTTTCTTTTCATGGTTTTTTGACTTTTGAACCTCAAACAGAATTAGATCAATTATAAGCATTATTTTATATTTGTTTATTTAGGTGATAAACAACAAGGAACCCATAGTCAGGTAATATCTGAATTAGTGACTTAAAAATACTACCACATATTTTTCTTATCCCCTGCTCTTTCCTTCAAAGCAACCATTTTCCTAATCTTATAAAAGAAACATGGCTTTATTATATATGTATTCTTTAAAATATATTGTTTTAGGTGTTTATTATTTATATAAAAGTACTCTGCTATATCTAATGTTTGGGGATTTTATTTCTTAATAGTTAACAATACTGAGTGTAACTGTCTGAAACTCAGACTGCTGTATTGATTACATCAGAGTTAATTCATCCCTCTCCTTTCCATGTGCACTGGTTGCTCAAAAATACTTCCATGAGAGTATGACTGTGAACTGCACCAGCACAGAAATTTCTTTCATTGACACACCTACAAATGGTATTGCTGTTTATGGGGTATGTGACTCTTAACTTTACAAGATAATTTCAATTGCTTCTGAGGCAACATGCACCAATTTACACACCCACCAGCAATATAGCAGAGATCCTTTTAATCCATGTTCTCTCCGACACTTAATGTTGTCTAACTTCTTCATTTGTACCAATGAAATAGTTGTAAAATTGTCTTCCAGTGTGGTCTCTATCTGCATTTTTCTGATCAATAAAATTATTTTTTTACGTTACCTTCTGATTTTCAAAATTTGATACCAATAATTCAGTAATTTCTAACAGGGAAATTGAAAAAAGCCAGGGAAAGAGCCACAGAAAAATAAAGGACTGTCCCCTTCCTTGGTACACTTGGATCTTTTGCTGATTACTTTACTGTCATGCTATTTATTACTTAATGGCAGGCATTCCAAATTGATTTTTTTTTACATTTTCATAAGGTAAAGAAATCAACTTTCTTAAAGCAGTAGTAATGAATGAACTTCAGCTTCAGTCAAATACTTGAAATAAGAAGGCTTTTGTATAACCCAGCATTTTCACAAATGATTTCAGCTTGATATTGGTTTCAGCTTTCTTCCTCAATTTCTATCCGGGAAATAATGTAACAGTAGCAAACAGGACTTGTGGTAAAGCCTATGCATGTGAAATGACTGCTCTTGCAAAGGAATAATATTCAAGTTTTAGATTTTTTTCAGAGAGAAACCAGGCAATATGCAGATTCAGATTCCTTTACCCTTAAGATAAAGCAGTAACTTCTTGTTTTAATGTTCTAATATGTGTTAGTGGAACTGTTTTGATCTGTAATCCAGGGCCAGAAAATTAACTTGTGTTGTTTCATTTCATTACACATACAATAATGAGATTTTAAAACCCATTTGTCAAAAATGAGGTCATCCAGCTGTCATCAAACTTAGGACACAGGGTTGGCTGGAGGAGGTCAGTGACCAACTGTCCTGGTTTTGCCTGGGACAAAGGAGATCACTGGGTTTCCTGAAATAAACAAGGGAAATCCCAGGTGAACCAGGTGGAGCTGATTCCCAAGGCTAACTTAGTCAGCTGGTGGTTAAACTGAGTTTCTTCAGGCCGGGCACGGTGGCTCGTGCTTGTAAGCGTCAGCCTATGAAGCGGCCGGGGCTAGGGATCGCAGTTTGAGTCCCACCTGGGGCCCGTAGCGAGACCTAGTTCCAAAAAAAATAGCTGGGCGTGGTGGTGTGCGCCTGTCATCCCAGCTACCTGGGAAGCTGAGGCTGGGGATTGATTGAGTCTGTGGTACCCCGGGCAACGAGAGCCTGCAGTTCCACGGGCAAAAATAGCGAGACCTAGTCTCCAAAAAAAAAAAAGTCAAGTGGTAATTGGGTACCAGTGACATGAAAATACTAGCAAGGTGGAAAACTTACAAATGCTTCCCTACCAGTTAGAAAATATCTGTGCTCAGTGCCCACATAGAAAACACATTAAAGCTAGGCATTCCTTATGTATGGCAGTAACCAGAAAACTAGTTTCCCTGTAAAAGAAGTATCTGTCTAGTGGGTTGACCCAGAGCAAAATGAAAATCTTCCTGGAAGTTGAGTCCTAATCCCTCTGTCCTATGGACAGAAACTAGACTCTATTGTTGCTGGGAGGTCAGTTACTCGGTTAATTATTCAGTAGAGTTACAGAACTACAGAGCTCACTGCAACCAACCACCTCCAACAGCTGAGAGAGAGGGAGAGTTAAAAAGAGAGGAAAAGAAAAGCATATCTACATATCAGTCAGAAGGCTGTTAGAAGCATCATTCACCATTCTCTCTTCCTTTCACCCCACATCCAATCCGCTGACAAGTCCTACATATTTTCAGATCCAACTACTTACAACCACCTGCCCCTCTATCATTGTGACATAGCCCACCTCATCGTTCACCTGTATACTATCAGTAAACTACCTATTGTCAGCCTCACCCTCACCACCCTACAATCTGTTCTCAGGATGGCAGCCACATAATGTATAAGTGGTTTATAACATAAAGTTAGTCCATGCCAGGCCCCCACCAAAACCCTCCAATCTTACTCTGAATAAGAGGCCATGCCCTCACAATGGTCTTGAGCCCCTACAAGATCTGCCCTGTCACCCTACATGAGGCATATCCCATACTCATTTGATGCCAGCCACATACTCTTCCCTGCACATTCCTTCAGCACAGGATCTTTGCACTTATACTTCCCTTCGATAGCATGTGGTTCATGCCTTCACTCCCTATAGTCTCTACCTAAATGTCACCTCTCAGCCACTCTCTATTTAAAACAACAGCTCATTCTGCCCCACCCCATTCTCCCTTTACCCTCATCCATCCTGCTGTTTTCTTCCACAGTACTTACACCCACTGAGACACTCTGTACTTACTCAGTTGTCTATAGGCCTCACTAAAACATCATTAAAACATCAGCCTCATTAAAACATCAACCCCACAAAGGCAGGCACTACTAACTCTCAGCACATCACCCATACCCAGCGCCCTAGTCCTTGCACAAGTGTTCACTGCGTGACTGAAAGGCTACGGCAGTGACAGGCAGAACCTCTTAGGCTACCACAGGCAGCCCAGCAGGCTTCCAGTTGTGTTTCATGTCTTTTCTACTAATTTCCTCAGCTACCAAGTCTATAAGCCTCCCTTTCTTAGTGTTCCCGACATGTTTATTTTGCAAATGTCCCCAAAGAAATGTGGCCCTTGCAAATGGCCTGTTGTTTTGCAGGACCTCCCACCCTTTCACATTCCCTACTTCCTCTCACAGTTGCCTGGCTCACAAATCATTACACATACACACACACACACACACACATATCCACAGCAATGACTCCCCTCAGAAGCTCAAAAGCAGGACCACCCAAACCCTGCCAGTTAGTGACCTTGAAATCAACTTATTACAACCAAGGAATGGACTAGAAAAAATAGGATAAATATTGTTTCATGAAACTTTCTGTCTAGGCATCAATCCAAAACTATTAAATAGATCAGAATTTTTGGTGCATCAAACTTTTTTTAAACCTCCCTAGTTATTCCAAATGAGTGGCCGGGAATAAGAGCCACAAGGGTCTGGTTTTGTTCTTCAAAGAAATGGTCCTTCAATACCCACTGCTCCCAGCATCACCATAACGCCTGCTGAGGCCAGTGTTTCCCTAGAGTCTGCTGTATCAAAATGCACCTTCCTGCTTGGAAGCCCACATTTCCTGGGGCTCTCAGCTAAGCTCCTGTGGACTACCCTCTAATGGTCCACAGCTTTCTGTTCCTGGGACTGGCGGAGACCATGTACACCAGCCCCTTGACTTGTGTCAGCAACCTCAGGGGAAGGGCTTCCTGAATCCTACCTCGGTTCAGCATATCAAGCAGACAGTCAAAATACCAAAGCAATTCAGCCCTAGGAAGGAACATGGTTCTTTCCTCAAAAGCATCAGCACACTGCTTTCCCTGCACATCAAAGGAAAAGATCAGAGCTCAGAGTCCCATCACTGAAGTCTGCTTGTTTTCCTCTGCCCAAGCACAATGGGGAGGGGTGAGGCGAACACACCGGAGGGAAGCATGTTTGCCCAACTGTCATGTTCATGTTCAGATGCCTTCCGGAACAACATCTGGGGAGGCAGCTCAGTGACTGGGCAGAACGGCAACACACCCTTCTGCTTGCAGGCATCCTTCCCGGCCCTGACAGGAGCTTTAAACATCCCCAGGACAAAGTTCCCCTTGCTCAGTCCCTGGATGCTAGATGCAGTCAGGAGCCACACACACAACTGGGGGGAAGGCCCTGCTCTCTGAGTCCCAACCATTGTCCTAAACACCCAACAGGAAGTCATGGAACAACTGGCCCGCAGGTCATGAAATGAACTATTGTTGTGTTCTCTAAAGCTCCGAATACTTTCCAACTTCCTGACAACTGAACATACATGAAAAATATTTGTGCTTCTGACTTTTTTTAATGACTTAAATCTCTTGCTCTAGGCTTCTGTGAAAGTGGGTGGCACATTCCTGCTTTCCTGAGTTCACAGCGGAGGGACTGCCATTAATGGTTACTTTGAACTCTGGGAAGATGAGCAAAGAGTTCTTGGCCCTGGAGCTTCCTGAGGGAACTTCAGGCCCATGACTATGACAGACTGTCTCTCAGACAGAGAGTTCCAGAAAGATTTGATAGAAGAGAAAGGTATAATATGCATCCATGGAAACTGGACTCCACATCAGCTTCTGTTTTGCACAGTTCCCAGTCCTAAAGGCCAAGTTGAAGAAGCACAGTGGCTAGAGAACACAGATCATGGCCTTCTTTTGCCACGTGTCTGAAAACTTTCACCCATAACTCTCACCTTGAGGTCCCAGGAGATGCCAGGTCAGCACCCAGGACAGAGTCTTTAGAGAATGAGGTATAGAGGGGACCCTTCCACCCCCCAACCAGCTTAGTGCAAAACCTGGTCAGGTGGAAATTAAGTATCTAAGCAATAGGAAATTAGGAATCAGAGTCATAGGGAATCTTAGTTCTCCCTCTTCTTTTACAGAGAAATATACTGAAACCAGGTGATCAGCAGCTTACATGGGATCACCCAGCCACCAGGTAACACAGGTGACCTGTTAGCACATCAGTGTCTCTAAGCTCCTGGCTAATTTCATACATGGTCACTTCCTAACGGGGTGCATTCTGAGGCCTACGGGCTTCACCCAACTTTTCCCATCACTATTTCTGCTGCCTGTGGGTGCCTGTTGAAGCCACTCTCAAAACTGTCCCCAGACAATATTTATAAATACTTAAAAAATAAATAGATAGACAGACAGATAGAGACTAACCAATCTGTGAACATTGCCACCTTCCTGGGAAGGCTGCGTGACCTCTACATATGGTCACCTAGGAGCCATCACATGGGGCAGCAGCTTATGCTAACTAAGAAAGACCCAGGGGCGTACAGTGCATCAGAGCACAGCTCCAACAGTGCAGTGGGAAGGGCCAGGCACAGCAAGGGATAAGGGGAGAGGCGCCTCTTCTTCCCCACCCTTCCCTTGTTTCTCCTGTGACTTTGTGACTTCTTGCCTATATGCATGTTACCCACGTGAAGACACAGTATGAATGGTTTGCCTTGGGGCCCCAAGTTGTTGCTTCTCCTATCTCCTGGGAATTAGCTGTAGTATGGAGACAATGGAAAGGCCACCAAGGTACATGCTAGTGCTGGGGACAGAAATGAAGACCCAGACTCTGCCCTTGGGCAGGTCCCAGGGTCTGTGAAATTAAAGGAGAAGCTCACCAGTCACTACAAGGGGGTATAGGAATGTCGTGGATGCCTGGCCACTGCAAAGGTCGGAAATTCTTGAGAACTTATGAGCATCTCTGTGATTCTCTGATTACAGGAGGCTCTCTATAGGGAAAGTCTGTGAGAGTCCCACTCTGAACTAACTAGTGCAGACTAAGCTGATGCTGGTACCACCAGCTGCTCTTGTAACTATGGATTAGAATTTGGTATTTCCCCAAAGTACCAAACTAGTGACCACAGTGAAAATCAGAAGCATGTCTGCCTTGCTCAGAATTATGGCTTGATGTTATCTTGATCTTAAAAGTTCTACTGAGGAGATGATCATAATCTTTCAGTGATAAGGGCTTCTCACTGCCTTTATTGGATCTGCCCAATGACAGAAGAAATGGAGTTTTTGAAAGATTAATGAAGCGCAGAATTTATACAGCGCTTGCTCCCACCTGTCCTGAAGGAAGGATGAGGTGCAGACTCTCCTGCAAGTAGCTGACAAACACACAGGAAGCATTCAGAGTGCAAATTAATGCAAAACTCTGGTTGTGGGACAGGCTATATCTGCAAGAGTCACCGTTTGCACAGAGCAGAAGGAAAATGGGTCAAAGAAGACTTGAACTTGGGCAGGGCCTTAAGGAATGATCAGAATCACAGGCATGCATATGCACTTGAGAGAGAATGTGGGCGAAGTGCGAAGTGCAGCAAGGTCTGAGAAAGGGAGGGAACAGAAGGTGGACAAGCGCAGGTAGCCCTGGGCTGGCCACCGTAGGACTCTGAGGAGCATGCCTGCACCCAGTAGAGCATGCACTTTAAAGAGTACTGGAAAAGGTCACAAAGCAGCTCCATGACAGGGGGTCTGTGGTGACATTACCAACAGAGAAGTCACACGCTAATGATCAGAGGGGAAACTTGGAGACAAAGGCCCCTGATGAGCAGGGGACCAACTCAGCCTGACCGGCAGTACCTTCACAAGCCAACTTCACTCAGTGCTCCCTGGGGAGGAAGCCTCAGTGTCCAGGGGCAAAATTCTGAAACACCAGGCAGTCCCATTTTTGTGCAGCAAGTTGCTAGGCCCAAAGGTGGAGGAGACCCCTAGAACACAGCCTGCTCTGGATGAGACCCAAAGCAGAGCAGACTAGGCACTAATGGGAGGGCTGAAAGACCAAGGGCTAACTCCATAGTTCTGGGGTCTCCATCTGGGGTCCTGCTGGGAAAAGAAGAGTTCACAGTAATATGGATGGACCTAGAAGGACTCATGCTAGCAGAAATAAAGGAAAGAGAGAAATACCAGACTCCCACTTATATGTGGGATATAGGGAAAACAAACCAACCAAAAGACAAGTAAAACTTAAAACTAACAAACTGTCAGCAAAACTGAAGTATAGAGCAAGGGAGGGGAGGGGTATTAAATCGGGAGAGGGATGGACAAAAGAGAGTAAGATGATGGTTCACAGGTGACAAGGTGGGAGAACCTCAAGGTAGACAACGATGTGAAAGATATATGTATATACACATGTGCAATCAACTTTAAAAAATGAAGAGTAATCTCCCTTCAATCCCCTTTGAAAGAGGGAAAAAAAGGAAGAAGAGTTCACAGGTTTGGTGTCCCAATATGATGATCCTCCTATGAATCCCTGTTGCAAGAGGCCAACCTGAAGCAATTCCAAAGTGTTTGTCCTTTTGATGGGTAACAGTTAGGTTTCTCCCTGGTGTTCCCCTAGCATCTGGAGAACCTCTGTGCCCAACGAGATGCAACTGATAGCTCATGGTGCAGCTGTGGCCCAACATCTGAAGGGCACACCACCTTGATACCAGAAGCAGGGTTGTGAATTCAGCACCTATAACAGCAGCCCCTAATACAGACGGCAAGGGCCACTGAGAGGGCGCAAGTCCATGGCTGCCATCTGCATCCAACTCTCAAAGACTCAACACAGTCAGGCATCTTAAGTGTGTCTCTCCACCCGATTCTAATGTGAAGGAAGCTGCTGGTTCATTAGGGCACCAGATGCTATAAGGTTTCTGCCTATATATAATGAATCATGTCTTATCAAATCATACATCATGCATTCTCACCTAACCTAGCCTGTCGCCACTGTTCACGATGGACAGGCAGGAATGGATGATACAGCATGCAGCACAGAGGTAGATGTGGGGACAAATGAATACAGGTAAAGTACTTAGCACGGTACCTAGAAGGTGCTCAATAAATGTTAGTTTGATGTCTTGCTGTTTAGCATTAGAATCTTCACCTGCTTTACCCCTTGTCCCTTCTGAAGGCAGGGATGTGCAAGAATACGTGGGACCCTGCTAAATGAAGACATTTTTATAAGTTTCTCCACTCAAAAGAGACCTCAAGGATACAGCCAAGACCCCATTCTTGGAGCAGGGTCAAACTGAAACCACCTGAAAATTCACCATCTGTCTTCAGAAGAACTGCCTTAGCCTCCCATCGCAGCTGGCTTCCAGATGTAATCAGCCCGTCACGACCTTCCTCCCTGTGTCTAGCCTCAGCTATCCTGCTTCCTTTTGTTCTCATGAATTTCCTTCGTGTTTCACAGGACATCCCTTTCTCCTTATTCAAACCAATCTCAAGAACTACTTCAGATTTACTTATTCAGCAGCTCGACCGTAGATCCAATTCTGAGCCCCACCACCACCACAACCACAGCCACCGTGTTCACCCCCAACCAACTAAGAGATGGATGAATGGCTCAAAGATCATAAGCATCTACTGTTTTCATCAATTCCAGCCTCCACCATTCATTCCATTCCTGCTACCAGGTCTCTGCCTGATCATAGCACTGTGACCTTGTTGCTGAGCAGCAATCTGGAGGTCTAACTACGGGGGTGGGGGAAATGCCAAGCCTATTATATTCACCTTGCACCTCGTGCATGCCTGGCACAGAGTAAGAGCCAATCTAGAGAATGAGTGCATCAGTCACTCAATCAATGATGAGGCATGTCATCTCTGAACTCTGCCCTAATTAAATTCAGCAGATGTAACTTAGTTCCTCCCACACTGGAGGCACAGGACTAATACCTTAGATTCTCAGTGGGCTGTATCTATGCCACCAATTCCACTCTCCCGTACAGGCAAGTTTGCCCAGTCCTGCACTCCAACAGGCTGACCCACATAGACATCAAGGAGTCCGTGGCACTTGGACTGCCAATGCCATGAGGTCAGAGGGAGGGAAGATCATGTAGGGTGGTGGTGAGTCTCCCGTTTGCTCTCTGAAGGGCACCCTCCAAGGAGGATTGGCTCCCATCAGTGCCAGTGACGACTCAGCCTACAACCTTTAGTCCAAGGGTGGTAACCTGGAATTCTGCCTGCTTCTCTGGGGTTTTCCCGTGCCCCACCCAAGCTCTGAGATGGTCTATTTAGTAAGCGCTTCTTAACTTGCCCAATACAAGGTCACCGCATGTTTCCTGCCAGGACCCTAACTGATCCCAAAGTCCTACTTGTCAAGACACAGAAACACAGTGAGGGAAGGCAATTAGCAGTTAATTAACCTGGAAGGTGAGCTAGAAGAAAGCCAGTCCTCCATCTACTCCTCTTTCGTTTTTTTTTGTTTTGTTTTGTTTTTTTTAATTTTTTTTGAGACCAGTGGAACCTCAGGCTCTCGTTGCCTGGGGTACCACGGACTCAAGCAATCCCCAGCCTCAGCTTCCCAGGTGGCTGGTATGACAGGTGCGCACCACCACGCCCAGCTATTTTTTTGGAACTAGGTCTCGCTATGGGCCCCAGGCGGGACTCAAACCACGATCCCTAGCCCCGGCCGCTTCATAGGCTGAAGCTTACAGGCACGAGCCACTGTGCCCGGCCGCATCTGTTCCTCTTTCTAAGAGAGACATCGTTTTTTTAAATTTCCTCTTTTGTTTTCAATAATACATCCAGATAGTTCAAAATTCAAAAACATCTGAAAGAACGTATACCCTGAACTTTCCACTGCCTGTCCAGTTTCAGGGCTGGGGTGCCGTGGTCCCCAAACATGTGAATTTCACCGTGAGATGAGATGTGGGGACCTCAAGATGCTGAAGCAACCAACCTAGTCTCTAGAGTTGCAGCCTGGACTTACAGCTCGCAGAAAAAATTAAAGCCACAACTGTTTTCTCACACCCAGGGACCTGGGGCCACCAGCAGCCACAGACTGAAAAGATGGTATTTTTCCCACTAGGCAGCCATGTTCTCATCAGATTAAAAACAAAAAACAACAGAGCTTAATTAGCATGATTGGCAATGGGCACCTTCTGTTCCATGGGTGAAATCTGCATGGGCCAGAGAAATCATTTAATAGCTCGGTTACAATCTTTGCTGCCCAAAGCGGCCCAGGAGGGCTGTGACATCTCTGCTTGCAGGAGTTTGTCTCCAGAGACCACAAGACACAAGCAGGGAGGGGAAGGAACAAACTCCGAGATAAATGACTCTTCGAGCTGCAGCTAAATGAGGTCAGGCCGGGACTGAGAGCCTGGAGAGAGACAAGGTGGCCACATTACGCAGAGGATAATGGAAACATTTTGAGGACAGTGGCTATGGGACTAAACTCAGCTGACTTAGGGCCAGACAGTACTCACTGTCCTTACCCGTAGCTTCCTTCCTTCCTTCTCCCCATGCCAGCAGGACAGGGAGTGCCAACCATCCCCTTTGACAACCAGAAGCTGATAATGGCATCTTAGCAACCTCTGTTTAAGGGGTAAAGGTCAACAGGACATGGCAGCAACATGATCATTAAACTGAGTTAGAAGAGAAATGGAGAGCAGGAAGACGCACAGACAACATGGTCCCAGGTGTCTGGACTTTGAGACTACCTCTGTGAGTTCTCAAGGGTCACTGTGAGAAAGCCATGGCTGGTGAGTGACAAAGAGCCACCAGGGCTCAAATCCCGTCCAACAGGAAAAAAAAAAAAAAAAAGCCAATAGCTGGAGTCTCCCTCTCCTCCACACTCCACAACTCCCACTTCTGGGCTGACCTGGGGTGTCCTCCAGCCCAGGGGGGCTCTCCAGAGCCTCCATCATCCTGCATACAAATGAAGTCAAATACAAAGATGACCCCCTTCCCAGGAGAAGACCACAGAAGCGCCTGGGTCTTGGGTGGGCTCTAGGGACTGGCCTGCAGGTGGGCGGGGTGGAGCACTCCAGCAGGGTGCCCAGCTTAGGAAGCTCATGTCCGAGGGCACTCTACCTGCCCTGGCCGTGTTTGCTTTTCTTGTATCCCACACCCTAGGGATTCACGTGCTCAGTTTTTGCCAAGGGCCATGCTGAAGGGCAGGGGGTAAAATGACTTCACAAGAGTCAGCGGGTGGGAAGCACAGAGGCAAGACTAGTGCACAAGTCTGCTCCCCCCCCCCCCAGGTCCTCGCCTTAGCTCAGATCCGAAAGCAGAGTGTGCAGCCAGAATCCAACACCCCGAGCCTCCTGTCACCCCAGATCTCCAACGGGGGATCGCGAGTCCCGCCGGGAGAATCGGAAAATGTCCAGGTCCATCTCCGACTCGAGTGTAGCCAGCGTGACTGGGGGATTCTTTCAAAGTGAGGCTGCGCACCGGCTCCTGCACGTGGTGTCGGCGGCCCCGAGGCAAGTGCATGGTCGGTGGGGCAGCACGAGGCCACAGGGGGCGGAGGACAAGGGGGCAGTAGGGAGACAGTGCAGGGGCACAAGGTCCGGCGCGGCACTGGAGGGACAGCGGGACCGTGCGGGGGCGCGGTCCGGGGGCGGTGCGGGACCTTGGGGTAAGAGGGCTG
>PVHY01029355.1:0-14359 GCA_004024945.1 Uropsilus gracilis | reverse complement strand
GCGCAGCAGCCGCAGCGACGACGGCGGAGCAGCCTCTGAGCGCGGGAGTCCGGGGTCCGCGCCACGCCGGGGTCGCACCTGCTCCTCTGGGCGCCACCGGGATCCCGGGAGCAGGAGCGGCGCCTCGTGCGGCGTCGGAGCGGAGGGGGCGGAGCCCGCGTGCCCAGGGCAGGTGTGGGCACCCCTGCGCCCTCCCCGCCCCCCCCAGGCAGCCCCCGGGGGCCAGGGCCGGGGGCCGCAGGACCGTCTGCCCCCTCCCTGGCGGGCTGCCCACGCTGCCCACTCCGCTGGCCGGAGAGGCCTTGGAGCCCACCAAGGACCCTCGTCGTCTGCCGCCCCAGGCCCGCCCCTGGCTCCCCCCCCCCCGCCCCCAGCACCTCGGCCTGGGCCTGCGGGGTCCGCCCCTGCCCCCTCCCTCGCCCCCAGCATCTCTGCCTGGGCCTGCGGGGTCCGAGGGGCTCTGAAGTGGACGGGCCACACGCGAGCTGACCGGCCCGGCCCGGCCTGGCCCATCGAGTCACCGCCCCCTCCTCTCCCCCCAGGTCGCGCCCGGGACGAGGGCCTGCACCGTTTACGTCTCCGCTGTGCAGCCGCGGCCACTGACCACGTGCGAGCGCAGTGCACGCTGCAGCCTGGGCAGCGCACCCCCCCTCGGCCCCCGGCCCTGACCTGGCCCACCCGCCGGGCCGCGGGGCTCGGCCGCCGCCCCCGGAGCTCCCCGCAGAGACCGCTCGGCCGAGCACGCATGCACGCCGCGGGCCGCCGCCGGCTCCAGTTTTTAGATCCACGGGACTTGTACACGGGGCCTGTTTTTCAGCCTGTTTGCTACCTTTTTTGCATTCTCTCCCACGTGAGTTTTACAGACTCTGGGCTCCAAGGGGTATTCGGACACCTGGACACGTTTCTAGAATGTCCGCCTCCGGACTGAGGCCTCGTCACCACCGACACCAACGAGACCCTGTTTACAACCTTTTCTTTCTTTTTTTTTTAAATTCGGATCTTCCCGAGGAGATTATTCCAGACGATGTATCTATAGCTATGTGTACGGCCACAGAGGTATTCCTGTGTGTACATATGTATAGCCGTGTATTCTTACATATGTACATACAAATACAGAGATATATAAAGTTCTAGAAATTCCTAACTTGTAAATAGCCAAAAGGTACTGACGTGAATGATGAATTTTCACATCTCAATAGTCATCCACATGAAGCCATGTCTCATGCTTGTATAATGTGATGCAATACAATTTAAAATAAATTTATGCACATGGAATATTTCCAGCCGGGTCTTCTGTCGTTCTGTGGTAGTTTCCTTTCATAAATCAGAGAAATTATAGCAGGTTGGGGTCTAGCCAAAAAGGTATCAGGCGCTCCCCGAAACTCCTAAGACATCCCTCTGCAGAGAAATCGCTTCCTCAACCCACCTTTTCCATCCTGCACCCATGCGGCCCCTTAGAATACCAAGAAGACTAATTAGAAGTCACCGAGAGGGGCATGGAAGGTGCCAGTGACAGAGTTTGCTGACAAAAAGTGTAACCAGTGGTACTTCAGCTGCTCTTTGCTCTTTGCATCAACTAGCAAGCTCTGTTGATGCCGAGGAAAGGCTGTCTGGGGAGAGTGTGGAAGGAGGGTGTGTGTAAGCTATGCTTGCTTAACTTTTTCTTCCAGAGCGTACCAGAACTCCTACAGCTCAACAAAGAGAACAGAGAAGCCTGTCAAGAAATGGGAGACCAAGAGACACTTCCCCAGTATAGATCTACAGATGGCCAACAGGCACGAGGGAAAATGCTCATCATCACTTATCAGGGAAATGCGAATTAATAAGACAATTAGGTGACCACCTCACACCGGTGAACATCGCCCACCCCAGGAAACCAGAAACAGCAAGTGTTGACAAGGGTGTGGCCCTGAAGGAACCTTCTTACACTGTCAGTGGCCATGAGCCCTGCTCTCACCCCCGTGGGAAACAGCATGGAGGCTTCTCTAAATATTGAAGATAGATTTGCCAAATGAGTCAACCATCTCACTACTATTCTTCTGTTCAAAGAATGTGAAGCTGTCATTTGAAGAGCTGTGCCCCCTGCTCTCTGCGTCTCTGCTCACGAAGGCCCAAATGCCAATGCAGCATCACTGCTCACAAAGGCCAGTCTGTGGATGCAGCCGAAATGCCCAAGGATGGGTGAGTGGATGAAGAAGATGCAGTGTTTTCACACGACGGGAGACCACACAGCTATTGAAAAGATGCTGTCTACTATTTACAATTGCAAGGACGTGGAAACAACCCAAATGTCCCCAAACAGACGAATGGATGACAAAGATGTGGTCTATGTACACAGTGGAATGTTGCTCATTAGTTAAAAGTGACAAATTGGATGCATTTGAGATAACACGGATGGACCTAGAAGAAATCATATGAGCAGAAACAAGTCAGAAGGAAAAAGACAGAGACCAAATGGCTTCACTAATATATGGGACATAGGAAAAACAAAAGGCCAGGAGGAAAGATCAAAACAAGCCAACAACCAAACGAAAGTACACAACTGGGTGTGGGAGTGGTCAGGGAGGGAGGTGGTGGGTGAACCCCAGGGAATACAAAGATATATATATGTGTGTGTGTGTGTGTGTGTGTGTGTGTGTGAAATAAATATATATATTTTTTAATGCTGTCTTGCCATTTGGGACAACATGCATGGAACTGAGGTGGTTATGCTAAATGAACTAATCCAGTAGGATTTTACTCATGTGGAATATAAAAAAGCAAACAAAGGAACACACAAAGCTGAACCGAACAAGTGCTAGGAGTCTGCTGTGAAATACAGGCTGCCAGAGGAGGAAGATCAGGAATGGGGGCAAAAGAGGGAAAAGGCCCCATGAAATGGGCCAGAAATTATCAGTGCTCTGTTGAGGGCTGTGGGCTGGCACCTCAATGCAAAATAAATAGGACTGAGGAAAATTCCCCGAAGTGATGGTAGACAGTGTCTCCAGTAGCGAGAGCCTCTCCCCCTCCCCTATTAGCATTTCCCCATATTTATCAGATACCGTAGACTCACACAAAATAGAATCAAATGACATTTTACATAGAAGTAAACTCCTACATTGTATGTGGAGCCAGAAAGAACCACACGTACCAAAGCAGCAGTTAAAAAGAAAGCGGGATGCACGGCTGACAACTGTTCTGCAGAGCTGAAGTTCTCCGCATAGCACGGAGCTGGGGTGAAAACAGACGCACAGACCAGTGCAGCAACTCTATGTCCAGAGCTACACCCAGACATGTGCCCAATTAAGATTTGTCAAGGGATTGAAAACTGTTCAATGGAGAAAGAAATCAAGTCTGTTCAAGAAGTGGTTCTGGGGAAATTTTATGTATCCAAGATAGGTAGGTAGGTCGGTAGGTTGGTAGGTTTGTAGGTAGGTAGGTTGGTAGGTTGGTAGGTTGGTTGGTAGGTTGGTAGGTAGGTAGGTAGGTAGGTAGGTAGGTAGGTAGGTAGGTAGGTAGGTAGGTAGGTTGGTAGGTAGGTAGGTAGGTAGGTAGGTAGGTAGGTAGGTAGGTTGGTAGGTTGGTAGGTAGGTAGGTTGGTAGGTTGGTAGGTTGGTAGGTAGGTAGGTAGGTTGGTAGGTTGGTAGGTAGGTAGGTAGGTTGGTAGGTAGGTAGGTTGGTAGGTTGGTAGGTTGGTAGGTAGGTTGGTAGGTTGGTAGGTAGGTAGGTTGGTAGGTAGGTTGGTAGGTAGGTAGGTAGGTAGGTTGGTAGGTTGGTAAGTAGGTAGGTGGGTAGGTAAAAGAATAAAACTAGGCTCCTATCTTACACCACTCAGAAAATTTAACTAAAAATGATTAAAGACGAACATTAAATCTAGGAACATTAAGTCTCGAACTCCTAGAAGAAAACATAAAAAATTACTCAACATGAGTTTTGGCAACAGTTTTCTTTTTTCTTTTTCTTGTTCTTTTTTTTTGATCCTGGAGCTGGGAGGGATGTTGGCCAGCCATCCTTCCCCTATGCCTGATGGTTGGCTTCCCCCAGGAGGCTGTGTAGGCCCACCCACCCCCAATGTGGGTCCCCCTCCTTGGCAGTGCAGGGATATCATCCCCAGGAATGTGTTGGGGGATCCCCTTGAATTATTCCATGACCCTGGACCCTGGAGGCGCAGGACCAGTCATGTCACCTGTGACCATGACCTGGGGACAAGCGTGTGAGGACCATTCCAGAGTGTCCAGCAGGTCAGTGGCAGAACATCGTCCCAGAAGTGCCGGCAGAAATTCTCTTCTTTGGTGTTTGCTGAAACATCCCTCTTCTGAGCTATTCACATCACAGACCTGATCATTTGCATGCCACTTTATTATTAATCCTATTATCAGTTCCATATTTATGTGTGTGTATAATTTACTTCATTTTATTCGCCAAGATTCTCTCTCCACCATATCACCTGTCAACCTTCATCTGGATCATTTTGTGCTCATCCCTCCCCTGATTTCTCCCTCCTCCCACCCCCACCCCCAGCTGTCTGTCCCAGTTCCATTGTTAGATTATTCTGACTTTCTCTTGGCCTTTTATTTGTTTTCTCTAGATCTCATCTGTAGGTGAGACCATCTGGTTTCTGTCTTTTTCTTTCTGAATGATTTCTGCTAACAGAATTCCTTCTAGGTCCCTCCATGTTATCACAAAGTCATCATATTTGTCAGTTTTGATTGCAGCATAATATTCCATTGTGTGCATAAACCACATCTTTTTCAGCCATTCATCAGTTTGGAGGCATTTGGGTTGTTACCATTCCCTGGCTATTGTGAATAGTGCTGTAGTAAACATACAGGTACAGGTGCCTTTTTGAATGAGTGTTTTGGTGACTTTTGGGTAGATTCCCAATAGTGGAATTGCTGGATCGAATTATAGCTCCTTTCATATCATTTTGGTACGAGACAAGGAGGCAGTCCAGTGGTCCAGGGCGTGGGGGAGATCGTTGGGTCAGTCATTCTCTGCTTAGCTTGCCAGATGCCCTCTACAAGCCCCACATGCTCTCCTCTGCCCTGGAAGCCAAGCTCCTGTTCCTCCAGTAACCCTGACAATAAACCGTGGTATTTTGAGGTATGACGGTGTGACGTTTGCCTGGTCTCACTGCTCCCAGCCAGTGTTGGAGAATAATGCCAAGTCTCAGAAGGAAGGTGAAGCTATGCATTGACCTCACTCGGACCTCCTGTCTCACCTCCCCTGTCCTCTCTATTCCCCCACTCACCTGCATAACTACCTGCCCCACGCAGAGCACCCCCCCCTCATGTGTTGTTTTCTGAAAGATCTTGTTTCCTGCTCCGCCTTAAGTGTTTGAATAGAGGGTTTACGTTTATTTTTAATTCTGTCTACTCATACGTAGTTCTTCTTTGATGCTCATATCTTAACCTTCTTGAACAAAAAGCACATTCGCATCATTTTTCAGTTTTAACAGCTGAATAATATTCCACTGTGTATCTGCGCCACTGTGTATCTTTATCCATCCGTCAGTTGGTGAGCATTTAGGTCTTTCCAAATCATGACTGTTGTAAATAGCACTGCAGTAAACATGGGAAGGCACTTTTTTTCCGCAAATTAATGTGATTTTTTTTCCAAGTAAATACCCGAAAATGGGGTAGCTGGGTCTTAGAGAATTTGTCTTTAGTTTTAGTTACTTTTTAAAATTTTTTTTCTGCATTCTGTTTCCATGATGGCTGCACCAGCCTATAATCCCAACAATATATGCGTTTCTATGTCTCCCTATCGTCCCCAACAGTTGTTCCATCTTTTGGATAGCAGCACTTTACAGGTGAGAGATGCCATCGCAAAGGTATTTTGATTTGCTTTTCTCGAACAAAAGATGCTGAACCTCATCTCTGGCTCCCTGAATGTCTCATTTGGAGAAAGGTCTATTCAGATTCTCTGCCCATTTTTAAATGTCTTGCCATCATTGAGTTTCACTGAGTTCTTTATACGGTTTGGATTTTGGTCCCTGATGGTATGTATGATGTGCAAAAATCTTCCCTCCGGTAGAAGATTTTCATTTTGACACACGTTTCTTTGACCATGTAGAATACCTCGATCTCTCTCTTTATTTTCGCTTTTGTTTCCCTTGCCATTAGAATTAATTCCCCAAATACTCTTCTGAAGCTGGTGTCAGAAGAATAGCTTCAATGTTTCTTTTCTATGTCTTTATGGTTTAGGTTTTCCATCTAAGTCTTTCATTCCTTTTCGTGGATTTTGGTGTATTGTGCCAGATGGTAGCCTTGTTTAATTCTTGAGCGTGGGGCTGTCCCGTTTTTCCAGCAACACTCATTCAGACACCCTGCTTGCTCCACTGTAAGCTCTTGGTTCCTTTATTATAAATTAGTTGTCCACATGTGTGTGGTTTTATTTCTGGGTCTTGTTTCTGTTCCCTGAATCTGTGTTTGTTGCTTTTTGTTTGTTGTTTTTTTTTTCACCCAACACCAAACTTTGTTTTTAGTGTAGTTTGAAGTCAGGGAGCATGATACCTCCATCTTTGTTCTTTTCTTTCCCAGAAGTGTTTTTGCTCTTTGGAGACTTTTGCAGTCAAAATAAATTTCATGAGCACTTTTCTGTTTTTGTGAGGAATGCCTTTGCGATTTTGATGGGATCGCAGCGGATTGATGTATTGCTTTAAGTAATATGACATGTTGACTATGTGACTTCTTCCCATCTCTTTGTAGCTACTATTACTTTCAACAGTATCTTACAGTTTTCTGTATATAGATCTTTTACTTCTTTGGTTAGATTTATGGAATTCTTTTTGATGCAACTGTAAGATACAAGGTTTACAAGATCTAAAGAGAAACTGGAGTATTTTTTATGCAGTTGTAAATGGGATTGTTTTCCTGTTTTATCATACTACTAGTTCATTATTTGCAATTATAAATGCACAGATTTTTTTACATTAATTTTGTAATGGCATTTGACCATATTTGTTTATTATTTCTGATAGTATTTTACTGTAGTTTTGGGGATATTCCATGTATATTATTATGCCAACTGGTCTTTCTCTGTAACTCGAAGACTTTTGATTAAAAGAAAATTCTCCAACCCATGGAATGAAAAAGAGTCACACCAACTGTGACAACAGAAACCCAACAAAAGTCTAGTGATCACCCCAAAATCTAAAGTGTAAAATTGTCCCATTAAGAAACACTGACCTAGAGAGAAAATTACTCCATAAGTAACTAAACAGATGAACATGCTGTATATATACAATCGGATATATAATGTTTTATATCCTACCTATACTATATTCATTTCTCTATGGCATGAATATTATTTGGTCTATAGATTTCTTGAGTGTAAAATTGCATTCTCTCTATTAGCATAATTCTGTTGGTTCCTAAATATGTTTTAATATATCAATAACATCTGTTCTTTTTTAAGATAAGGAACTATCGCTACATTATTACATGGCAAATTATGAATAATTTGTCTTTCATAAAATGAGCAGGTGACCTATGTCTCAAATTTTGACTCCCAGTCACGTTGAAATTTTAAGTAACATCATCTGAATTAATAAAATGCTATTTGATCTTTTATTCCCATGTTATTTCTGTGAAGTTAGTAAAATTTTTATTATTACAGTCCCTTATTAGAAGAAATTAAGGATAAAAACATTTTGCAATCCTCAGTTTTTCGGTAGCAAAGTAAAAATTGACTCCCTGCCTTTCCCTCTCAATAAGGTTGTTGTGATTCAAAATAATTCAGAACCTTATTATTTAATTTGTTATCATATATTAGCATTTTATTTCTTTCTGGTTTTACCCACAGACGTAGACAGTAAAATAAATAATTTTAATGACCATTAAGTTAAAAACAATATTATTTTAATTTCTTGAGAATTTTATCAGACATTCATGTGTTTACAATAGTAAAATATATTTGTTTCTAGCATCACAAAGATACAGATTGTCAAAAGAATGTATATAAGAATGGAAGTATCATAGCTCACATTAAATTTACTAAATAACCCGTTGGCAACTAGAAAAGAGAAAACAATTTTTGTGAATTGATTTCAGTTTTCAAAATTGAAATACTTTACACACATGTGCATCTAGAACTACTAAATAAATAATAGTTCAAATCACATTCACATGAAACAAACAAGATTGTTCCTTTTTACTCATTAAAAATTATAGAAAAATTCACAAACTGATGTGTGCTTATAAATATATTGATTAAAAATAATATATACATACAAAATATATGACTGTATCATCTCCTATTCTTATTTTCTGTTTTTTTTTTTATTTCTTAATGTTTTTGGTAGTCAATCTCTACATTTATAGAGAATGCTTAGCTAAAATATCAAAATAAGCAAAAATTATTTAATTACAAAATAGTTCAATATACCTTGATATGTATCACATTATAATTTTAAAACATTTTAAAGCTTTAAAAAAAACTCATTTAAGCAGTATCTAATATGGATACTGCAAAAACAATAAATTATCGATGAATGCCTACAAAACCAAATTCTGAGCTAGAAATATAGCAAAATAAAATAACCTTTGTGAAATCTGCTGAAGTTTTTTTTTCCCCTAAAATTTTTAAACATGGAACAACACCTAGATTCAGTAATTCCACAACACTGAAGGAAAATAGCAGTGCTCGCCTATGTAACTTAGCTCTTGAACTAGAAGAATCTCTAGATGTGCACAGTTTCTCAGCAAATGTACCTTGAATTTCCTAGAGTCCATATTACTTGGCACTGAGAAATAAAGCCATTCGACGTAATCGTCCAGCTCCACAGATCTTACTGGCCTTTGCTAATAAAACACTCTTGGGTCACCAAACCTGTACACACCCATGTGGAAAGTATTTCTAAGATCAGGGAGTTAATTTAACTGATAGGCGAGGCCTTCATGAAGTAGGACCTGGGGTAGCGGGAGCCACACTGGCTTCCTGCAGCCAGGCAGTAAGCAGGGGATACGGGAAGGCAAAGAAGGTAAAGTGCAGGCTCAGCTGTGTCTGGAAGGAGAAAGGCAGATGAGAAGTCAAGTTCCCAGGCCGGGAAACAGCAAGAGACTGCCGTGAAGACATACTCGTCTCCAGCTGGGCAATCCTGATGGCCATCTTCCTGGAACTTCCAGAAACAGGTGTGGGGTGAGCCCGCGCCGTGACACTGGGACCCAGTGTCACTGGGACCCACACAGGGCTGTGACCTCCCGGCTCCTGATGAAGAGAGCACGCAGCCGGGGACAGGAAAGGCCTTCCCATCATAAGTGATGACTCTGGCCAACCCCACACCTCATACGGTAGCACCAGTGCCCGGAAACACATGACAACGTCCAAATGGACGAAGTACCTGTGGCCGTGACGTATGAGCTGGGTGTGTGGATTTGCCTCTGCAGACTTGTCCCCTTCATCTTCACAATGACCTGGACTGATGTCCAGGCGACGTGGAGGGGACTGCTGAGGCTGGGGTTCAGGAACCCACAGCAGCTTCGGGCGGTGAGTGTTGTCAGCAGAGACAGTCAGGACAAGATGCTATGTCCCAAAATGTCCCTGATTTTGAGAGACGTGGCAGCTGAGAAGGAAAATACAGAATCTAAACCTGATGCGATTATGTCAGAAAACCTACAATCCGAGACACTGTTTAGGGCCGGGCGGGGCCAGATTTGTGTCACAGCTGGGTCCCAATGTCCTTGTCGCTGTGGTCGGTGGAGTTCAGTTCGATATGGTTGAAGGCGGGATTGTCTGTTCCACCATCTTCTACGGGGTGGGATTTATAGCTTAAAACCTGGTCCTTCTAGAAGAAAATGGTAGCATTCGTTAATCGCTGTCAGCTAGCAAAATGGTTGATTTGCTTGCAAATCAGTGACCACTGACTTGCTCTAAGCTACTTTCTTAATCTACCGAGGGTAAGATTTAGCAAAGAAACCCATCACCAAGGAACAGAGGAAACACCCTTCTCGGCTATCCCTGTCTGAGGGGCTGAGAACTAAGCTGTGTTCATGCTAAGGGTAGAAGCACAGTCTTACTGGCTGGAGGAGAAGGAAAGCCAACTTACTTTCTTGAAGTCAAAATTGGATAAAAAGTCCTCTTTGGTTAGTAGAAACCTGCTGTCTACTTTTTGCTTTCTTCCACCTGAAAAAAGATGGAGATGTTACTATTTACATTGTCAAGATGCCCACATGCACCCAGCGACGGGCCATCATCCGGGCATTTATCTTGGGCATGGCCGGCTCCACCCACCCCTGAAAACACAGAGAGGGTCATTCAGCTAGTGCTGGGACCTAGAACAATCTTTTCCGGCCTCAGTCTCAGGCCCTGCTGCAAGCCCTTGCTTGATAAACAAGAATCGAATGTTTACAGATAGATGGTGGCTCTTGATGCAAAACAGCTCACTCGTCTGCACTCAGTTGGAGGGACCTAGCCAGCTCCTGCTCGGAGTACAGATCGCAAAGCGCCCTCCACAACCCACCAGCACGTCCTCAAACCATCTGCCTTTGCTTCCCACAGAAGCATCTAAGTCTCCTTTTCCCCACTTGGTGGCTATAGGTGAGAAGGTGTGTGAAGAAAAGCAGAAAACTGTGAATTACAGAATAAACTGTTGAAATGACAGTCCGCGTGTTGGTGTTTGCTCCACATCCTCTCCCCTGTACAGGAATTATCCTGCGGCTTGGTGTTTCGTGTGTGGATCAGAAAGTGTGCTTTGCAGACCATTGTCTCAGGCCATCTGAACTCTATCTCTGAGAAGCCCTGAAATGCAGACCCTGGACTGACATAGTTAGGACCCTGTGGGTGGGACCCCGGACTCCTGGTTGCTACCAAATCTCTGAAGTCACTGGATGGCTCTGAAGTTGCAGCAGCTGCTCCCTTGTGTGCAAACCCTGTGCTTTAATTCTGGAATTCCTGCTGGGTCTAGAGAGCAACTCTCAGTCACGTTGTCCAACACTGTCAAGCACCTGAAATGTGCTAGCGGTCCTACTATGTGCTGGAAAGACAGAAGTGAGTAAAACCATCACTGTACTCACAGAGCCTGGTCTGCTTGGGAAATGACCCCCATTTTACTGACAAAGAGACACGTGAGTGCACAGGCGATGGTCAGGTTAGGCTGCAAGCCCAGCCCAGTCTGTCAGGCGGAATTCCTAAAGCTTGCTGCAATAGCCCTGGGAGCTTTTGACATTTCCTTCCCAAGGAGCATCAGGCTTGTACAGATTTCCTCCCAAGGTGCTCACTGCTATTAAGAGGGAATAAGCCACAAGTCACTTATTAATACGTGACTTTATTTATGAAATTAATGTAATTAAATTAATTATTTATGAAATTAATAAAGTCAGTTTTTTCAATCACTGGATCCCAGTCCTCTTATATGAGCACATTTATTATTATTATTATTATTATTATTATTATTATTTTAAATCGATTGCATATATTTATAGCATATATATATATTTTTTTTACATCATTGTCTACCTGGAGATTCTCCCTTGTCACCCGCAAGCCATCATTTTAATCTCCTGTCCCCACCCCTCCCCTGATTTTACCTTCCTTTCCCTTCCTTGCTATGGACACATTTTTTTTTAAAACAAAAGATAAGAGTTGGACATGGTTATCAGAATGAAAGTATTTAGGGGGGGAAGGAGTACTCAAGATGCTGACACCCTACTCTCTGAAAGAAAAAAAGTGGATTGAATGAGAACTGAAAATCAAATAGTCCAGTGAAAACTTCCCCATGTGAACAAATAGGTTCGTTATGAAAAAAAGTTTACAGTCCTTCTTAAACTATATCAAAAGCAGCAAGAGACTAAATCTACTGTGCTGATACTTTTATTTACGAGAAAAAGTTTCCTAAATAAAATGTACATGTCTTTTCTGAATAGAAAGACAACAGTTTAAAGTAACTGTTGGGGAGCTAAAGCGACAAATTTTATGACAGCTATAATAATGTCACACTAGAAATTGCTAGAGATAATTACATGTAGTCATATACGGTTAAGATCATTATTTATTTTTAATTTTTTTTTGAGACTAGATCTTGCTATTTTTGCCCCTGGAACCACAGGCTCACGTTGCCCAGGGTACCACGGACTCAAGCAATCTCCAGCCTCAGCCTCCCAGGTAGCTGGGATGACAGGAACACGCCACCACACCCAGCTATATTTTTTTAGGACTAGGTCTCACTACACGCCCAGGTGGGACTCGAACCACGATCCCTGGCCCCAGCCACGGCTTCCTAGGCTGTCGCTTACAGGCACGCACCACCATGCCCAGCCAAGATCACGATTGATAAGTTAATCACCACTGGTTAATGTCATTCATTCTAAGCGGAACTAGGCCAGGAGTTGGGAAGACAGAGCTACTCAGGCGCCGTCAAACAGAGCAAGAAAACTAACACCTAAAACACTAGGCAACAACCTGAGCAGTGGCTGGACTCTGCGGAGTGGGGGTGCAGGCTGCTCTGCGGTCTAGAGCCAGACCTGCCCAGGACGCGCTGGCCAGAGAAAGTCCAGCTGCGGGTGAACAAGTCCCTCGGGCGTCTTCCACCACGAGCCCCTCCGACCAGCAGCCGGGGCACTGAAACTGCCCGGGACCGTCACGTCAGGCCCGTGGGTGTGCACGTGCGTGAGCGGAGGCAGAGCTGACGGGGCGGCCTCACCACCCTGGAGAGGGAGGAGAACACGAGGAAAACTCGAGCGAGGGAGCCGGAGAAAGAGCATGAAGATTCCTGGGGCCCTCGTCTGCCTCCCAGCCCTCTGCCCCGCTGCCCAGCCTGTCTGCTGGTGGCCTGTGCACCTGGTGGCCTGTAGGTGTAAAGCCTGTAGTCGCCACCAGGGCGCCGACCTTCTTTGCTGCCAGAAGCAAGGGCGAGCGGCCTGGCTGGCTGCTGTTCCACAGAGTGTCTGCGGGACGCAGGTGACACCAGCTCACACTCCCCCAGGTCCAGCCTCCGCGGGTGCTGACCTGGACTCCGGCAACAACCTCCGCCCTGCCTCCCTCCCTCCAGACGACCTCAAACTGCAGCAGAGCCTTCGGAAGAACACCCCCTTAGCAGATCGGAGAGACAGACGTGGACAGCAGGAGAGGAAGATAAGGACGCTAGAGGGACGGACCGAGACGCCAGCATTTGACTCAGGAGTGTCCGGAGAGAGAAAGCGGGAGGCGGCAGAGGAGGACGGAAGACATGAAGCAGGGAAGAGTCCAGAGCTGCTGGCCAGGGGTGCGCCTCGTGGCAGGACTCTGCTGAGGGGCGCGGGCAAGGCGGCCACTGCGAAGCGCGTGACAAGCACGGTCAGCAGGTGGGTGAGCCGGGCACGCTCGACACGGCTCGGCAGGCGGGGAGCAAATCAGGCCGTCCTCGGGGCAGCAGTCACGTTCAACCTAGGATTCTCGACTCGGACAAATTCTCAACCAAGAATCAGGCAGAATGACATTGCCCCAGAGGTCTAGGCTCAGGCGAGCACGGTTGCGTCTCTTCATGTTTACCGGACGCTCAGGTCACCTTCACTGCAGACCGGCAGTTCAAATATTTATGTAATCAATATTTATCTAATTAATATTATTAATTAATATTTATTTAATTAATTAACATTTATAATATTTCTATTATTTATGATATTTATAAATATTATACCTTAAAAATACTTATTCTACAGACACTCTTTCCATGCGAGAGATAGTAACTTTTTACATGTTTTCTAATCAATTGTTGCGCTTTGATTTTGCGTGTGGCTCTTTCTTGCTGCATAATCATTTTGACCTCGTCAATATGGCTCTACCCGTTCTTTGAAGGTGTGAGAGTCCTACTGAAGCCGGGACCCAAAGATGAACCCTGGACCCAAAGATGAACCCAGTTCCTTTCATTGAGAAAGGAATGTGGGCATTGCACTCATATGCATCTGAAAGACAGAGACTAAGACTAGCCTGAGGCCAGTTCCCCCTTTTTAGAGTAAAGTGATTACCTGGGCAGACTTGGGGTTATGTAATGTAGGGTCCTGAGGTCAAGACAGGCCCAGAGGGCAAAGGGAGGTAACACACCAAGGTGGGAGGGTGAATGGGAAGCAGGAAGAAGGATAAAAAGAGGGAAGGTGGACCTTAGAGATAAACAATTTTGGAGAGGAGCGTGGAGAGTGGAGTGAGAGCGAGAGCCTGGAGATTGGGATCAGGCGCGGAGGTTTTGGGCCTCAGAAAAAGGACCCGGCTGGGTCCTCTGGAGCTTCCTCACCTCCCCAGCACTTGGTTCCAGAGGAGCAAGACCTGTGTGAAGGTGGAGGAGAGGTGACCCGGGTGAAGTGCGGAGCCACGGTGACACTCGGACAGGCCTGCCTTTGGGAGACCGTCTGAGCCCCACCTGTGTTGGTTGGATTCATCTGGTACCAACTGGAGCGACAGGATTGGG
>PVHY01029354.1:0-14344 GCA_004024945.1 Uropsilus gracilis | reverse complement strand
TGTGCACATGCGTGTGTGGAGGGGAAGGACAGGACTCCCTTGCCTGCTTGCCTCCTGCTACTCCCCACCCTTGCCTGCCAGTCTGCCAAGCCCGCTGCTTGCCAGGTACATGGGCAGTGTGTCCAGGATTCCCGGCCGGCCTCAGCTGTGGTAGTGGGTCAGCCAGGGTGGGTGCCTGGGGCCCTTCCAAGGGCAAATTCACGTTTCTTGGGAAAGAAATGGGTTTTTCACTTGATTCTTTGCTTGGTTTTAGAGACAGGAGGTTATTCTCGGTGTGGGAGGGTCATCTGCCTGGGGACAGGCCTTGGTCAGGGCCAGATGCACACCTCAGGGCTCCCTATGGGGGTGGCGGGAGCAGCAGCAACTGCCTGGCCCAGGGTTCAGGAGCCAGGCAGCCTCCACCACCAAGCTGGGTCCATCGGCCTTTCACTAAGTCCTCCGGCCAGCTGTGTGGCCCAGGCACCCCCAGCGGTGCCCATGGGGAGGGGGGCTCAGGCGACCTGCTCGGGGTGCCACTGGGGGAGCACAGGGCAGGCAGGGCACCCAGGCTCAGCTGATCCACCCCCTGTAACAGTCACAAGAGTGGTGAGTGTGCATCAGGCACTTCTTTCCCACTTTGCAGGGAGCAAGACCAAGGCTGAGAGGTGGCCCCAACTTTCCAGAAGCCACCCAGCAAGCAGATGGAAGTTACCCCAAGTCCATCTGAAGCGGGAAATTTAGACATTGATGCTATTAGCTGTGTCTGAAAAACACAGAGGTAAAAGAGGCCTAAACAGGATAAGGGTGCTTTTACTTTGTTGCAAAGCCCAGGCAGGGAAGAGGAAATGTATCCCCAAGAGGGTGTGTAGAGGGAAACTGATGCCTTTGGCTTTTAGGAAAAGAAAATATATATAAAAGGCAAGGAGCAGAGAATAGAGACAAAACAGAGAACTTTTGGGGAGAGGAGAGAAGAGAATGGCAGGTGGGCAAAGAGTAGCCCTAGTGACCGGGATGGGCAGTAGCCCCCTGGAAGAGTGAGCTGGATGTGGCAAGGAGCCATGGTGGCTGGCAGAAAAGTGACCAGTGTGGAGAGTATGACCCCGCAGCAAGGTGGCACAGTGAGCTGGTACCTGGAGATGGCCTGGGATTTTGAAAGCTGGTTTGTGCATCAGCAATTGTGGAAGAAGTTTGAAGAGCCTTGGAGAAGCAGAGCAGCGCAGAACACTCGAGAGAGAAGAACCAATGGGAAGACGCCGGAGAAAGACTGGACTTTGCAGAGTGCCTGCCTCAGGCTTGGAGGGGCAAAGGGACACCATTTTGGACGTGTCTTTGGGACTGAGAATGGTGACGGGTAAGATGACTGGCCACTTGTGGCTTTAAGGACTTTTTGTTTTCCCTGTTAATATTCCCTTGTAAATAAAATCCCTTGTTAAAGTGCATTTTGAGTGGCAACTGCTACGCGCCAGTGAAGTGCACCTGTAGTTAGCAGCTTCTGCCCCTTTTGCACCCAATATCTCATCTCCATGGCCAAGTCCCGGCTTCCATCCGGAGCAGCTGGTGTTGCCTCTGTGCCCAGGACATCCAGCCACGCTTGGAACGAAAGATGCTTCATTCTGCCCATGTGAAGCCACCCCTGTCCCTAGAATTAGGGGGCCCGTCCACTCACGTCGAAGGGCTGGTCATCTAGAACACAGACCACAGAGCCTAAGACGCGTGTCAGTCTGTCTCCTCACTGGGTGAGCCCAGTCTGTTGACCTTTGAAAATAATTTTTCATTTAACTGAATGTGTTCCTCCTTGGCTGAGAAATAACTCTCTTGTGTCACCATAGTGGGCAGCATCCACGCAGGCCAGTGAGATGGTGACCAGGTGGGCACCCAGCTGCTCAGATGCACCGGAAGGACAGAAAGGGCAAAGGAAGAAAGGGGAAGTTTTCTCCCTAACAACTTTCCCTCGCATCCCACAGCCGGGTTAGCTACAGTCACCACGCTGCCCCTTCGTCCTCAAGCTTTTAAGAGAAGCTTCAGCTTCTAGAAAACGGTGGTGTGGGTGCAGGGAGCTGCTGTTCCCCCCACCAGTTCCCCGGTCACTAGAGTCTTCTGCTAGCGCAGTCCATTCACCACAGCTGGTGAGCCAACCTGGCTCTCTTTCTGTAATTTTAAAGCTGGGGTTCTGTCCTGCCCAAGAATCCATCCCATGCACTTTTCATCCCACTGTCCTGTCCTCCCGGGCTCCTCTCGGCTGTGATGGCTCCCAAACGCCATTCTTGACAAGCTGGCCAGTTTCGAGGGGTCAGGAAATCCCAGGCTGCTCTAAAGAGGCCCTGTGATCCTTCCCCCAGGGTTGAGGCTGGTCTGCGGGTATGGGGAGGGAGACCAGCATCACCTCCCCTGCTGGAATAACTCTCGCTGCTTTCCTCCCTCCTGGTCTGCTGCTTCCAGTTCCGCCTCAGACCAGAAGCTGAGCCCCCATCTTACCAGAAGTCCTACCTCGCTCAGGCCCGTGAGGTGGTGTCTCCATGCTCCCTAACGCCCAGAGCCTCTCGCCTTACCCATCCCAGGTGTTCGCCCCGCAGGAGAGACCCATGTGGCTAGTTGCTCACCTCTCAGGTCCCCCCCCACCCTCCCCCGCTTCCTCTGAGAACTTGAGTTCCGGTTTCCCCATCTTCCTCTCCACCCAAAAGCCCATCCTCAGGGACTAGACAACTTGGTCCCCCTGGCCCACAAGCCAACCAATCATTTGTCTCTTTGTCCCCCCCACCCCAGATGCTGCCCTCACCAGTGACCGCAACGCCTTGGAAACCTCACCCTCCCGTCGTGCCAGGAGCAGTCACCCTCTCAGCACACCCATGCTCTTCTCAGAGCCCTGGGTCTGCTCTTCTGCCGGATGCAGTCACCGTTTCCTTCCATGTCCCTTGGTGGTGTCCCCTCCTATAACCGAAGTCCTTGTCATGGCTCTGCTCTCGTCTGCCTTTTCTTGCAACAATTCCTGCTACCATCCAGGGCAAACCCCCTGCCTCGTTGGGCTTTTTTGCAGCCAAAACTGGCTGAGCCCAAGACGAGAGACTTCTGTCGTGAATCATCTGTCCTGAATTTGCTTAAGAAAAGCGGGCATGAGGACCCAAGCTTGCAGATGCCATGACCCCTGCCCTTGGGCGTGACACGGGCCTGATGGAGGTGGCTGTGAGCCGCGACCACATGGGAGCAGATGCACAAACTCACGCCCACAGCCCCTGGCCCCCTAGACCCTCAGTCACCTTGAGAAGCTCCAAATGGAATCTCTGGAGGCCAATCTGGGCATCTCCACGTACCAGCCCAAGTCTTTGCTTTCCATAGTGGAGCCATGCTCATCGCCCCCTGTAGGGGCAGTGCCAGGCTCACTGATCTGTGTAGGCTCTTTATTGGTTGCAGCAGCCACACAGACATACCAGGCAGGGCAGGGCAGGGCAGGGCTGGTAGCGAGGGAGCTGGAAGGCAGACGAGCTCCCAACCTCCCAGGAATGTTTACCCTCTTTCTCTGGACTCTTGCGTGCATTCTCGCATGCTCTCCCGTGCTCACTGTTCTCTCATGCTCTCTGCCCCCCTCCCCCCGTATGCCCTCTCTCCTAGGTGTGCACACTCATGCGCTCACCCCTCCCTGGGCTGCACAATCATGGGGAGACCCAAGCCCAGAAGCTGCTTATACAGGCTCACAGAGGAAAGAGCCCAGCTAACTCACCCTACACACATGCAGGCTGTAGTGGATGAGCTACTGGGAGCCAGGGGTGGAGCTGCGTGGCCAGGTGAAGCTCAGCATGGAAGGCAGGTGGGTGACAGGAAGCAAGTACAGCAGGACCTGCTTCACCTCGGCTTTGGCTTGCACCAGGGCCTGGGGAGCATGGGAGGAACACGTGGGTGAGGAGCACGCCGGGAGCCTGGCGATCGCAGCCTTTACCTTGGACTTTGATTTGCTGCTTTCGTTCCCAACCTCTCTGGGTCCCTTCTGCCGCTTTCCTGTGGCTCCCGTGGCACCTGTGACCAATCAGGCCTCAGTGACACTGCTTGGGGGTCCACCCTGTTTGGCTGGGCATTTACCCATGAGGCATTTACCCATGAGGCCATGGGGTAACTTGAGGTGTTTTACTGAGAAACTATCATTCTGTCTTGCCCCTCTGTGTTCATTGGTTCCAGTGAAGATCTTGAACACCGAGATGCTGCTTTGTCTCTGTGTGCCGGCATGGCTGGACCCCACTAGACAAATTTGGGGGTCTCGGTCACGTGCTAACAATATATAATAATACAGGGAAACCCCTTGGAATCTTAAATCCCAGAGTCCCAAGACATCCCTAGGGGGCGACGGCTGGAGGAAGAGGTGAACAGTCACGAACAGAACAGATGGGGCCTGGGTTCTCAGCGCCCCCCATCCTCAGTGCACCACTCACTCCAATCACCTGTGACCTTTGGCCCTTTCTTCCTGTGGCTTTCCTTCTGTGGTGTCCTAGGTAGAATTCCAGCTCTAGAAGGCCTGCAGGAATGAGACTGGACCTCAGGTACTAGGGGCAGAAAGAGCCAGATATGGAACAAAGCAGCATCCAGAAAACAGGTGTTTTGCAGAGTTCATCACCATCCAGGGCGAAATCCAGTTACAAGACAATTGGGGGACAAAAACCACCACCAATGAAAGCTCCCCGCCACCTGGTACCTGGCCAGGGTGTTCACACACCGGGCAACAGGAGCTCTCAGGCAGATCGACATGGGCAAGGCATGGTTCCCCCCTCAGGCCCTCTCTGCTGTCTGGCGTTTCTCTCCTTAGCGTCCGTCAGTCCACACGTGGCCTGCTCCTTGGCTCGGAGTGGCAGCGGTTATTCTTCGCCCAGAGATGCCTCTGGACCCACAAACACTGGCTCTCCTAACAATATCATCAGCCACCTCCTCTTACAGATGGCGGTCAGGGAAGGCAAGAGCTTGTCTAAGGACAAACAGCCAGAGTTGGTGCTGATCCAGGTTCCGTCTCCTGAGTCGTTGCCCAAAGTGTGTTTTGTCATCATGGCTACTTAGCTCCACTTGGGGACTGGAGGCCTGGGTGTTGTCCTAGGGAAGGGCATACATGCCCCCGTTCATCCCTGGCCTGGCCTGGCCTGACAGATGGAGAGGGGCATTCGCTGTCACCCTCCACTCATCAACAAGCTCTCCCTCACCCGCAATTAGATTCTTTAGCAAGAGACATGTGTTAAGGTCTTGAGCTTCACTCTGGCTCCTTCTCCGGCATCGCTCCTGTACACCCCCAAATCCCAGCTGGAGCTGTAGGGCCTGGGCTGAGGAGCTGAGTTCCAGATTACTGTGGGCTCAGAGGCCCCAGTGCACCCTAACACCAGGTGTGGGGTGATGATGGAACCCACAGAACCACGGGAGTCACCAGTGCCTTTTCAGCCTGCTGGTGGTGAAGTGTCCCCGTCCCCATCAAGACAGCCATGCTGGCCGGGCACGGTGGCTCATGCTTGTAAGCTTCAGCCTATGAAGTGGCCGCGGCTAGGGATCGCGGTTCGAGTCCCGCCTGGGGCCCGTAGCGAGACCTAGTTCCAAAAAAATAGCTGGGTGTGGTGGTACGCGCCTGTAATCCCAGCTACCTGGAAAGCTGAGGCTCTGAGGCTGGGGATTGCTTGAGTCTGTGGTACCCCGGGCAACGAGAGCCTGCGGTTCCACAGGCAAAAATAACGAGACCTAGTCTCAGAAAAAAAAAAAAAAGACAGCCGTGCTGAGCAAGGAGAGGCCGGCGATCGGAGATGAATATTTTTATGATCCAACTCGAGTGAATTCATTTGCCGGCTTGTTTAGCTCCCGGGCAAGCAGGAAGAGATTAAAGACTTTTATGGATGCGATGGCACTTTCTAACTGTGAAATGGTTGTGGAAGCACTTTCCAGCTGGGAGGAGTTATGTAAACGTGAGCGAGCTGGGGCATAGGTGACCGCAGGGTGTTGAAGGCTGTGGGAACCCACGCGCCAGAGCTGCGGGTGCCCCGGTCCTCATGAATTTAGGGTCATAAATGTTGCTATCAAGCGAATGTTTTCCTCTCCCCCTTGGAAGCACTTGCTTTGCAGCAGGTTGTGCGGGGCTCCCATGTAAACGTGCTCGCTCACTGCAAGGGAAATAGTCAATACTCTCTTCCTGAGTCAACAGTCAATTCGATATGAAATTAGTTCAGTGGAATATGTCCTGGAGAACAAAGAATGACTCCTGGAAGCTTTAGAGAAGGCATCAACTGCTATTTAAAGAGCAGGGTATTCTCCTAACTGGGAATTATTAGCAATGATTGGAAGGCTATTTGCCTTGGATATAGCTCATGAAACTATACTTAGAACTGGTAAAATTTACTATATTGTGAATGAGACCTCAAAAGTGCGACTTTTTTTTTAAAAAAGACAAACCCAGGAAAAGCTTGGTATTTTCAAGCCATTATTATTTACCGAATCTTAGCTAACAAATTTCTGGGTTTAGCATGTGCCTTTTGCCATCGTTCTTTTGTCTTCAGACACGTATCTCAGGATGGAATTAGCTCCAGATCATCAGACAAAGCCTGTCTCTGTTGTGGGGTTTTTGGTCTCGTATTAAAAGGCCATTACTTCTTGCCCAATTCTATCGTTCTGTAGAATCAGAATTCTTCTAGAATTAGTCCTTGCCAATGGCGGTCAAGTCCTGTCCTGAACTCACTCACACTTCCCCATATGGCTGCCACATCTCGCTGGCAGACTCCAGAGGGGAAGCCAAAAGTTCATCTTCACTGAGGGAAAGGTGTCCCCTCACCTGCTGTGTCCTAGCGAAGTCCCTGGCCGCACGTGGCTTCCAAGGCTGACAACAGCAGCTTATCCTTTGTGATACTCTGGGCTCAGGGTGTTTTCGGGGGTTCTCTGTAGGAGCCCTGGGTCCTTACTCTCCACAGTTCCACCGGCAGGGAAGGAATGTGATCGGTGTGACTCCCGGGGCTTCCTGGCTCCCTCCACAGGCAGGGAATGACACTGATGGCCTCTTTGTTCCACCAGAGGGGTCCAGGGCCTGATCAGACTGGCAAATATGGAATAAGTTGGGCTGCCTCAGGTGAGCCCCCTCCTTCACCTGAGCACACACCTGCCCCCAAGTGTGAGTTCTCTGTGCCTCCATTTCCTCTGAATGAGGTGGGCACCCCAACCTGGACCACTGTCCTATCCCATGCCCATGCTGGCACTGGACAGTCAGATCTGTCTAGTTCTAAGGTTTGAGTTGAGCAATGCCACCTAACCACGGAAATGAGCCCTGCCCTCCATCTGCTCTGTGCAGGAAGGGGTGTTGCCAACGAGTTCCCAAGATGAGGCAATGAACAGGGTCACGTTCCCAGTTCTGCCCCTTCACTGGGGTGACTGCGGACCTGCCATTTGATCTCTGGGTCCCTTCTGTAAGAGCAGAGGATGGTGCTGATGCAGGGTAGTGACGCAGTTAAAAATTGTATAGGCACCAAAATGCCCTGGTGAGCAGAGTCTGAAAGACCCGAGAGAGAAAATGGGAAGTGGGAAGAGAGGGTGTATAAAAAGGGAGCAGCAAGGAGAGATGAAAAAGAGAGAGAGATGAGAATGGCAGGACTGAGAGAACAGGGCCACGTGGCCTGGCCAGGGGAAGCCCCCTGGAAGAGTGAGCTGGGTTGGCAAGAAGCCATGGTGGGAGAGTGGCCGGCAGAGATATAGCTGGTGTGGAGTCGGATGCCAGAATAGTAGGCCGGGGGTGACCAGAGGCTGCAGAGGGCAGGCTGGTGAGTGCGGCCAGAGGCTGCCAAAAGCGGGTCTGGTAAAGGAAGTGTGTGCAGCTGCAGCAAGGTGGAAGATTTAGAAAGCTGCGTTTGCACCAGCCACCGCCGGAAGCATCTGAAGAGGCTTGGCGAAGCATAGCAGCTCGGAATGTTGGAGAAGAAGCAAAGAGAAGGACTGGACTTTGCAGTGCTCGCCTCAGGCTTGGAGGGGCGAAGGGCACCATGTTGGACATGTGTTTGGGACTTTGGGACTAAACGGTACTTGGGGTGAAATAACTGGCCACTTGTGGCTTTAAGGACTTTCATTTTCCTGGTTAACTTCCCTTGTTATTAAAACCCTGTTGTTTGAATTGCTTTGTGACTTTGGCAGCTGCTTACCCGCCGGTGGAAGAACCCTCTAACATTAAAATTAAAAGGGTTGTTCCCCTCACCCAGAAACAGTGCCTCTAGAACCACAGGACATAAAAGAGTTCGTGGTCAACCTTGACGCGCTCTGGCCAGCTCAGCTACACAGAACATTAGCTCTAGACTAAATATTTGTGGGTCCCACTCGCCCAACATATGTGGAAACTTAATTCCCAGGGTGAGGGTGACAGGAGGCGGGGCCTCCGGGAGGAGAGGTAGAAAGGTGACACCTGCTCCTTCCATGCTGTGGGACGGACAGCGGGAGAAGGAGGCGGGCACTCGCCAGGCACCACTTCTGCCAAGTGGCCCTCGTACCTGTCCAAGCAGCCAGATGGAGTGAGGTGGGAGGACGCAGTAGCCATCTCCTGCAAAGGCGCAGGAATGTGCGCGCATGCGGGCATAGACCATGTTCCCTCCTGACTCGGTTCCCTTGGCAACTCCTTGCCCCTGCCCACCTCACGTCCTGGCCTTGCCAGTCCTGAGCACGGTTCTGCAGTGGGGAAGACGCTGTGCGTCGGTGGTCACGCTAATGGGCCAGGCAGTTGAGAGCATCCTTTAAGAAATGGTTACTTGTTCTACTTCTTGTGCAGTTGTTTGTTTTCCATGCATCCCTCATATAAGTGAGACGGTCCCTTCTACTTTCTGGCTTGCTTCCATTAGCAGGAGTCCTTCTGCTCCACCCATGTTGTGTAAGATTCATCATCATCATCATCATCATCATCATCCTCATCCTCCATCCTCATCCTCATCATCATGGAATCACGTCAAAATGAGGCAGAAACCTCCAACCAACAAGCCAAAAGGAAAAAAGCAGCATTTTAAAAATGTGGCTTCTGCCTTCCAGGTTCCCCCAGGTTCATATCACCACGCATGGCAGTTGCCAATCAAATGCAATTTAACAACAGGGTATTATTTACAAGGAAAATTAGCAGGGAAAACAAGAAGTCCTTTAAGCCACAAGTGGCAGTTATCTTACCCCATCACCAATTTTAGTCCCAAAGGTCTCAAAGACACATGCCCATGATGGTGCCCTTTGCTCCTCCACACCTGAGGCAGGCACTCTGCAAAGTCCAGTCTTTCTCCAGCATCTTCTCTTTGCTGCTTCTCCAGCATTCCAAGGTGCTCTGCTCTCCTTCTCCAAGGATCTTCAAACTTCTTCAACAAATACTGGTGCAAAAATCAGCTTTCCACATCCCTGGCTATCTCTATATACCAGCTTTCCATGCCACCTTGCTGCGGTGCCACACTCTCCACACCAGTCAATCTACTACTGGCCACCATGGCTCCTTGCCACCACCAGCTCACTCACCATAAGGCTTCTGCACGGCTTGATCGCTTGGACTGCCAGCCCACCATTCTCATGTCTCCCCTCTACCCAAAAGTCAGTCTCTCTCTCTCTCTCTCTCTCTCTCTCTCTCTCCTCATCTCTTTTTATACCTTTTTCTGTTCTCTTCTCCCCTCCTGAAAAGCAGAGGGTCTTTCACCTTGAGTCACAAAGCAGCAACTACCAAGGACAAAGGCAGAAGGATGGACCCCCCCCATTCTGCATCCTACCCATGCCTCAGTTCCTCGCATGGTCTGGAATGTGGGGTGGCCTCCCTATTTTGGGGCCCTGGCACAACGACTTTCCCCAACAAAGACAGAACTGCTGTGTAAATAACCCAAGGAGGAAGGACCACGTTAATGCAGTTCATCCATCACTCACGCCACCAGGAAAGACCAATTATTAAATGTGCCCATGTGCCCTTTCAAGCCCTGGTGGAGAACAATAATTAAAGCTGCTCTTGCGGTCATTGGCATCACCGTGCAGACAGATGAGAGGAAAGGGAATGTGAGGTGGAGGGGAGGGAGGGTGCCTGTGGGGGGTCTGGTGCTTCCAGTCTCCCGGGAGACACTCATTGACCGCAGCCTTAGCCAGCAGGCTTTAGGCTGAGATGGTCACGCCCAGAACGTTTCCAAAGTGGCCAGTGAGAGGCAGCTTCTCCAATATGAACATAACCATCTCCACACACATTCGCCTGCAACAGGCTTTCTAGTTCACAGAGTGAAAGGGGCTCCTTAAAGAACAATTTGAAAGGAAGAAGAGCATGAGGGAGGAGACATCCCCTCTAGCCCCACCCCTGACTTTCCCCTCAATAAACAGGTCCCCTTGAAATAGCCACACCCCACATGTGATTCATGGCACCCCATTTCTCTTTCCACAGCTGACACTGTGATGAGGAGGAGAAAGGATAGGGTGCTTAACATGAGCTCTGCTCCCGGCAATTTCAGGGTGCTGGGCTGCTCGTGTTCAGTCTCCCCATCTGTGTAGTGGGGATAATAACAGACGCGGTACACAGCTGGACATCAACAAATGAAAAGTCCGCCACCTCAGACCCCAGAAAGTCCATAAATATGTTAGTTCCATGGAAACAGGCTGGGTTCTCCCTGGAGAGTGTCTTCATCTTTAGGCTGCTTGAGGGGAAACATGAAAATAAAGGTGAGGTTGCAGTTCAATTCCAAGCTGATAGGAGTCCCTCCCCCCCTCACCCCCCACCCCCACCCCTCACCTAGTCTCCTGGATTACCCCCAAGTCCTGGTGTCCTGTTTCTCTGGACCGCCTGCATCTGACCTCAGGATATCTGAGGTGGCCCCCCCACTTCCCTTCATTATCTTGCCAGTGTTCTAAGTCCTCATTGGCTGGCTCGTTAAAAACTGCTAAACTGAAAAGTGCTAATTGCTCTGAAAAGATAACAAGCCTGGGGGGTTGGGAGCCACAGAGAAGGGGCTTGCTTTCCCCTGGAGTTAGCGAGCTCTTGGCAGATTCTAATTGCATTTCTGGAAACAAAAACAAAGCCTGGTTCCTGTGAGGGATTCACCCTGTTCTGCATTCTGGGGCAGCAGAGCCAGCCTGCGCTGGGTGAGGGGAAGACAGGGCAGGCAGGGGCCAATCACCATTCATGGGGTGGCGGAGGGTAGCTCTTAACCAAGAGCTAGAGATGGAGAAACAGACTGAGTAGCAACTTAACGAGGGACGGACTTAGTGAAGCTCCCTTTTCATCTTTGCCTTTAAAGGCTGGTCCAGCACCACCTCCCCTTGCCAGACCCTTAGTCCACCCAGGTCTGTCTCACTCATCATCCTCCGAGTTCCTCAGGCACCTGGGCCCAGACCCAGCCTCTTATTCCTAGTTCTCTTTGTTATTTGATATTAGATGGTGGCTTAATTTGAATGAAAAAACCTAATGGATATAAGTGATGCACACAGCAAGGAGCAAGTGTGAGTGTGGAGCGTGATGATGCCGGCCAACTGGATGGGCCAGAGCAACCAGCACCCAGCGCAACCAGTACCCAGTGAACCAGCACCCAGCATGACCAGCACCCAGTGAACCAGCACCCAACACGACCAGCATCCAGTGAACCAGCACCCAACACGACCAGCATCCAGTGAACCAGCACCCAGCACGACCAGCACACACCACAACCAGCACCCAGTGCAACTGAAATTGGGTCAAAGGGGGCAAAAGTCACCAACCAACCAGCCACAGGAAAAAAAGCAGCACCTTTTAAAATGTGGCTTTTGCCGCCTAGCAGTTTTTACCAGATTCACATCACCCTTGCACACAGCAGTTGCCAAAGTCACCAAACACAGTTCAACCACAGGGTTTTATTAAGAGAAATTAACCAGGAAAACGAAAAGTCCTTAAAGCCATAAGTGGCAGTGATCTGACCACAGTCACCACTGTCAGTCCCCAAGGACCTAAAGACACATGTTCAAGATGGTGCCCTTTGCCCCTCCAAACCTGAGGCAGGAAATCTGCAAAGTCCAGTCTTTCTCTGGCATTGTCTCTTCCCTTCTTCTCCAGTGTCGCGCGTTGCTCCACTTCTCCAAGGTTCTTCAAATTTCTTCCACAATTGCTGATGCACAAGTCAACTTTCCAAATCCCAGGTACCAGTTCACTCTGCCATCTTGCTGCGATGCCACACTCTCCACATCGGCAACTCTTCTGCAGGCCACTTTCCCACCATGTGGCTCTTCATCACCTTCAGCTCACTCTTCCAGGGGCTTCCCCTGGCCAGGCCATGTGGGCCTGTTCTCTCGGTCCACTATTCTCGTCCCCTTCCTTCTGTCGTCACCCTCTCTTCCTGCTTCTCATTTTCCCTCGCTGGGAGTCTCTTTCTTAGACTCCGCCCACCAGGGTATTCTGGCACCAATACACTTTTTAGCTGCATCACTCACAGCCCTGTATCACAGCCCTGTATCACAGCCAGCACTGGCTTACAGACACATTTCTGCCAGGTCCTTCCTTAGCACTGGAGCGATTGGATCGTTGCACGGCCACATCTTCAGCTTCAGCAGAGACTACCAAGCAATCTCCAAAGTGGCTGCAGTGGATGGACTCGGCTCTCAGGGGCTGCAAAGACCCTGTGGGACTCGGCTACTGGGTTTTTCCCCTTTCCTCCCTTCTGGTGAGGGAGGAAGTGATGTCAGCCACTGGTTTTCATTTGCATTGCCTGGACACCTCATGACGTGGAGCTGATCTCATGACCTACCTGCCATGTGGGTCCCCTCTGGCGAGAGGTGCCTGGCACCAGGCCTCTCCCAGCTGCCTCCTGCCTGGACCATGTACAGGTTCCTGAGAGGTGCACATCAAGAAGTGAGCATACCTCCTTCCACTTTCTGGACTGCTTTTCACAGTTCCGGTGGTGGGTAGGCTGAATGGATTTCCCGAATTTTAACATAAGCTAAATGTACCGATGTTCCCTTTAACATTAATGGTTTTATCTTCTACTTAAGAAGCCCACTTACATCCCCATCACACAAACGTTCTGTTTGCTTCTTGCCTTGATTCCTTTGTCTGATGTGTGTCTGTGCATGTTTTCTGTTGATGGTATTCTCCAATGATGCGGTGGTTTGGACACATGGAAATTCTGGATTTTAATAAAGGCCAGTTTATTGATTGTTCTAGGGTTAAAACTTTCTATGGGCTCTTTTTAAAATATTTTTCTAGCTCTAGTTTAATAAATTTCTCAGCCTATTATCATCCTATGTTTGCTCCTCACGTGTGTTATTTTTTTCTTCCATCGTTAGACCCTGATTCATCTCAAATTAGTGTTTGTCTCTGATACAAGGTCGAGGTTAAAAGAGTTTTGCTGTTATTTGCTATCCAATTGACCCCATATCATTATTACTGATAACACTTTTGCCCCATGAGTTAGAGTATTGTCTTAACTACTATGGGTTTATTAAACCTCATAAAGTATATTAGGCAACCTTCTCCCTCTGTATTTTCTAGACCAACTTATATAAGATACAGATTATCTGTCCTTTGAAAGTTTGTTCAATTTATCTATGAAACAATCTGGACTTTGGGCTTTTTTTTGGCAGGAGGCTTGAAGGAATAGGGAGTCTTTCTTTTTTTTTCTTTCCATTCTGTTTCTCACATCCTTTATGTTTAAATTCTGTTATCTACTGGTTTTACTTCTTTTTTCCATAAGGTCATTTTTTGGCATGTTAAATGTTTTCAGAAATTTATTTCACCTTGACTTTCAAAGCTATTGGAATCAAATTATTCATACGGTTCTTTTGTGATCTTGGGAGATCTAAAGTGTTTTTCCTAACCTTGCATTGCAGAACAACACGCACGGAGAAAGTGCACTTTAGTGACAACTGGATGAGGCTCCTTGAAGTGAAAGTGGCTATGCCATTACCACTCACACCAAGAAACAGACATTCAGCTGCACACCAGGGGCTCCCCACGGTGCCTTCTCATTCCTGGCACAGGTCACCAAGAGTCTTTGCTATGTGTTCTAGATGTTTTAGACTTTACATTTAGGGCTGTGAGCAATTTTGAGTTACTACTGCAGATAGTATGAGGTAAGAATCAAACTTTCTTAAATAAATATGCAATTTTCCAGCACTGTTGTTTTTTGTTGTTGTTGTTGTTGTTGTTGTTGTTTTAAATAATTTTTTTTATTTATCTATATTTCACATCATTTCAGTCCCTGGGGGTCACCCACCGCCTCCCCTTCCCACCCGCTCCAGCTGGTCCCCATTCTCCCTTTGTGCAGTTTCATTTGGTTGACCATATATTAGTGAAACCATTTGGTTTCTGTCCCTTTCTATCTGACTCGTTTCTGCTAGAATGATTTCTTCTAGGTACATCCAGGTTTCCATAAATTCATCAAATTTGTCATTTTTAATTGATGAGTAATACTCCATTGTGTATATG
>PVHY01029353.1:0-14398 GCA_004024945.1 Uropsilus gracilis | reverse complement strand
GCATCCGGTCATCAGATGGCGCTGACCACCCCTCTGCTCCCATCTGGTCATCGGATGGTGCTGGCCACCCCTCTGCACCCATCTGGTCATCAGATGGCTCTGGCCACCCCTCGGTGCCCATCCGGTCATTGGACAGCGCTGGCCAACACCCTGCACCTGTCTGGTTATCAGATGGCACTGGCCACCCCCGCACCCATCTGGTCATCAGACGGCGCTGGCTGTCCCTCTGCCCTTACCCGGCGCGTTTGGCTGCCACCCGGCACCGTCTGGTGTCCCACCATGGCTGGGAAGGACGGGCATGGACGGCCATGCAGCTGTGATGGCAGCTGGTGCCGCACCCAAGGGCGCCCTTCCAACAGAGACCCCGCAGACTTCCATAGCTCCTGCCTGGAGACGTCCCACCCCGGAGACACCCCAGCCCTGGAGACACCCCACCCCAAAGATGCCCCGCCCTGGAGACACCAGGTCCCAGAGACATCCCAGAGAGGCCCCAAAGATGCCCAGCGTGTGGAGGCGTCCGGCACACCCTGCAGACACTGCTGCCATGTCGCCAGCTTCGCCACACGGGGGCTGCCCTCCATCCCCCTTACCTGGTAGCGCCAGGAGAACCAGGACTCGGGGAACCCGTGGCACATCACCACGGCGGGGCCGGCGCCCAGCTCCACGTAGTGCATGCGCAGCCCGGGCTGTGGAGGGAGATGGAAGTGAGTGACCGCGGCGTCCCCAGCGGCTGGGGTCACGGCCGCCCGGGCGGCAGCTCCCCCAGGTGGGCACCCGCGTGGCATGCCCGGCCGCTCAGTGGCATGTCTCATCCTCGGGGGATGAGAGCTTCACGCGGGCCCAGCCCAGGTCTCTCTCCACGCGTGGGGACAGAAGTCACAGCAGCTGCAGACCCTTGGCTCAGCTGGGGCGCCCAGTCGCTGAGGACGGGGCTGGGGGGATGGCAAGGCTGTTCATCACGCCCCCCAGGCCAGGTGTCCTGGCTAGGAGGGGGCCATGGGATGGACCCACCCAGGGCTGGAGGCCCAGGCCCTCACCCCAACCAGGAACCCTCCACCTCGTGGACACTGGCGATGGAGACAGGGTCTGAGAAGGTAGGAAGTGTCACCCCCTCTGGGAGTGTCTGGGCTCCGGGGGAGCTGCCCTGACACTGTCAAGAGCTCCCCATCCCAGGGAAGGCCTTCTAGTGTCCACATGCTGCTGACCCCAATGTCCACGGCCGTGTCTGGGTACCACTTCTTGGTGGGCACCAGCCGGCTTTCCCGGGTGCCACTTTCTAGTGGACATCTTCCAGCTCCCCTGGGCATTGCTCCCCAGCGGGCACCACCTGGCTGCCCCCCTCCCTAGCGGGCATCGCCCAGCTCCCCCGGACACCGCTCCCCAGCGGGCACCACCTGGCTGCCCCCCTCCCTAGCAGGCGTCACCCAGCTCCCCCGGGCACCACTTCCCAGCGGGCACTACCTGGCTGCCCCCCTCCCTAGTGGGCATCGCCCAGCTCCCCTGGGCACGCTCTCCAGCGGGCACCTCCTGGCTGCCCCCCTCCCTAGTGGGCATCGCCCAGCTCCCTGGGGCACTGCTCCCCAGCGGGCACCACCTGGCTGCCCCCCTCCCTAGGGGGCATCACCCAGCTCCCCCAGGCACGCTCCTGTGAGAGCTCAGGGCTCTGCCAGGAGGCACTGCATTCCCTCGGGGTGTCTGTGCCCAGCAGAGAGCGAATGTGCCCCCCATCTGGGGGGTCCCCCCAGGGCCGCGGGTCTCCCGGGAGCCCAGCCCTTCCTCAGCCACTGCTCGTGGGCTCTGGGGGCCTGGCTACGTGGCGTTTCCCAACTCCCGACAAGGGAAGGCATCACCCGCCCCCTCGGGAGACGCCTGAGCTTCTGGGCAAGAAGACAAGTGCTCAGCTCCGCCCACTCGCCCAGTGCCTACCCGGCCAGCCAGTGCCCCAGGCTCCAGAGCAGCCCTGCCCTGGCCTCCTTCCGGGCCCTGCGCTGACCGGGCCGATGCAGCCCGTCCTCGCCCTCGCGGGCAGGCTGGCCGGCCGCCCTGCACCTTGCCCTGTCCGGCCCCGTTCCCGAGCCTCACCTTGGTCCTCGGCTGCGAGCCTGGACTGTGCCACGGGGCCTACTGACTGGCCTGAGCCCGGCACATGCGAAGTGCTGGACAAACACCCACTGGAGGGAAAACACTCCCACACCCAGGCCACTGCCCAGGTCAGTCCAGGCCACTCCAGGCCGGTCCAGGCCAGTCCAGGCCACGCGGCCGGTGGGTCCCGGGGTCTGGTCTCATCAGCCACACTCCTGAGACACAGGCCACGTCTTCCGTGGACTAGCCGTGGGCAACGCTGGCCCTTGTAAACAGGGGTGGCCAGGAGGCCAGATAAATGCCCGCAACTGTCCGAGGGGCTGCGACTCTCCACTCATTCCTGCCCCCCACACCTCACACACCCCATACACACACACCCCGCACCTCCCAGCGGGGCGGACGCACCTTGATCTGCACGTAGCCGTGGCTCACTTCGCCGGGGGTGCAGGGGCTGGGCGGAGGGGCGGCCAGCTGGAGCAGCTGCAAAGCGGGCGAGGTTCCTTCAGGAGGTGGGAAGGTGCGCAGCCTCGGGAGAGCCACCCATACCCCTGGCCTCGGCCCCCTCAGTCCCCGCACCCCCGGCCCCCCTCTGCATACAGCCTGCCCGCCCGGCCCTGAGTCCTGCGAGGCCACAGGCAGACTGGTGGGCGCATCTGGCCCGAAGTCCTCTCTAGTCCTCTCGCCCTCTTCCCCCCTCCCCCCAGCAGCTGGGCCCTTTGGGGGCCCGCGGGCCGGGGCGCTGGGACTGGAGATCAGCACCGAGAGCCGGGCCCACTGGGGACCAGGGGAGGCCGAGCCTCCCTCACCCGGGGCACCAGGGAGGCCAGCAGCTCCACTCACAGCAGCATCGGAGCCAGATGGGGAGAGCCCCCCCGCCTCAGCCCCCACTTCTGGCTCAGAGCGCCCCAGCTCACCAGAGTGGAGGGGTCACACCTTAGGGCGTCTGTGGGCGGCCGGGCTGGTACTGACTCCAGGGGGTGCCGCGCTGCCATGTTGGGGCCCCTCCCCCCACGGGGACAGGGCGGCCGGGGCCACGTACCTGCACCCCGGTCACTCTCTCCAGCTCCCTCAGGGCCTCCTGTGTGTCACGGGAGTGCACGGTGACCATCCCCAAGGCGCGGGCTGGCTTCAGGTTCACCCCGAGGTCGTCCAGGAAAACCACCTGAGGCCCAGAGGCAGGAGTGGTCACCGGGGCCTGCACGGTCCACCTGCCCATGGGGACGGGGTCACGCGGGAAGGTGGGGCCCTGCGTTGGGACGGAGGCTCTCCCAGCAAAGGGCGTGGGCCAGAACAGCACACGCATGGGCACAGAGGACACAGAGGACACACGTGGACATAGGACACATATGGACATTGAGGACATGCATAGACACAAAGGATACACATGGACACAGATGACACGTGACACATGTGGACATGAGACACAGATGGACATTGAGGACACTGATGAAACAGGACACACGTGGACAAGACACACATGGACACAGAGGATACGGGACACACATGGACACAAAGGACACGTGTGGTCACAGAGGACACACGTGGACACAAAGGAAGCACATGGACAGAGGACACACAGGACATGGAAAACACGTGGATACAGATGACACATGTGGTCACAGAGGACACATGTGGACACAAAGGACACACGTGGACACAGAGGACACACAGGACATGGAAAACATGTGTACACAGATGACACGTGTGGTCACAGAGGGCACACGTGGACACAAAGGACACACTGGACACAGAGGGCACACAGGACATGGAAAACACATGGACACAGATGACACGTGTGGTCACAGGGGGCACACATGGACACAAAGGACACACGTGGACACAAAGGAAACACAGGACACGGAAAACATGTGGACACAGATGACATGTGTGGTCACAGAGGGTACACGTGGACACAAAGGACACACGTGGACACAGAGGACACACAGGACATGGAAAACATGTGGACACAGATTACACGTGTGGTCACAGAGGGCACATGTGGACACAAAGGACATACGTGGACACAGAGGACACACGTGTTCCCACGTGCACCTGTGGTTTCAGCCTGGCTTCGGAAGCCTAGGGTAAGGGAGGATGTGCACCAGCCGGGCGGAGCTTAACATCCCCTAGGGAAGTCAGCGCGAGTGAAGGGACCCCCAGATCTGGACACAGACCACCGTGGGAGCCGAGAGTGGAAGCAGAGCCACGAAGGGCAGAACCGGAAAAGGTCTGGACCGAGTCCCTTCAGTGCCTCTGAAGGGAGCCGAGGAAGAGACCCCCTCGCCCCCCGCAATTTAATAAAGCTGTCGTGTCCACCCACGCGAAGAAAGGATCCGCGCGTGGAGCTGGTGTGAGTGCTTGACCGGGCACAAGACACGGTCCTCACTTCACGTCTCACCCCAAGTAGATCCTGAACGGACGAAGGTTTCCAAGACCCTTGGGGCTTGGAGGGAAGCGGGTACATTTGTTGGGAAGAGACGAACCCAAGTGATGCCATTTTGTTTAAACCTCCATGTTGAAGCCAGCGGCCTCTCTCTGCCCTTGGTGGAAAGGACCTGCCACGGCTGGCTGGTCCCACAGCCTGTGTCTGCCTCCCCTCATTCCTGGTGGTTCCTGACAACCGTCTTGTCCCCCTGATGGAGGACAGACACCAGCATTGCCCCCCTGATGGGTGAGGGATGTCAGCATATTTGGAAACCGTAGTCATGGGAATGCGTCCCCTATCTGCTAGCTGCCTCACAAGGGGGCCTGCGCTATAAAAGACCATCACAGAGACTGTCGGGGTCTCTCTTGCCCAGCTGGCTTGGGGACCCTGGTGCCCCCGCTTCTTGCCCATCGACCTGTTCCATTGAACCTCAGGTGGGGCCTGGTGTCTTGCTGAGCGGCCCTCGGGTCCTGACGCATTTATTTGGGGTCTCAGACGGGGCCGGCTGAGAACTGACTTGTCACAAGTGAAGAGAAGCCCGAGAGCTCCCTGAAGCGGGGAGTCAGCGTCGCACATGACCCAGGGGGCAGGGGCTGGGGGAGCAGAGGCAGGGGCGAGGGGAGACGGGCCGGCCTGGGCTGGGACTCGGGGCTCCACCCACCCGCTGGTGGGGATGACGGGGAAAGAGGTCAGCTGGAATCCAGCCATCTCTGGGATGCCGTGAGCAGGACACGGGGGAGGGGCCTTTGGGACATGGGGGGCCCTGGAGATGTGTAGGAGGAACCTGAGGTTCAGGAACTCAGGCCCGACTCCGACGGGCTGACGCTGCCTAGCTGTGGCCTATGGGCTCCCAGGGCCTGCGTTCCTCTACAGGTAAACTGAGGCAGCCGGTCTAGCTCCTTTCGACAACATCAGTCTTGACCGAGGTGGGGTAGGGGCCGAGGGAGGGGCCGATGTCCACTCCTGGGAGCGTTTTCCAGGGGCGCGAGAGTCCTTGGAGAAGCTGGTCTGGGAGAACCTGGCTGGTCACCTGCCAGACCCCGATGGCCCATGGCCCGCACAGCTGTCTTGGTCTCCCCGGAACACGGCCCCCTGCAGGGGACGGCCACCTACCTCACTGGGCCTGGCCTTCAGGGTGTCCAGTGCGAGCTGGTAGAGCTGCGGCTCGGGCTTGACCATGCCCACCTGGCAGGACTCGATCACCACGTCGAAGTGCGGCCGCAGCTCACACATCAGCTGGGCCAGGTGGCCCCGGTGGACTCCGTCATCCAGCCAGTTGTTGGTGAGGATGCAGGTGGTGAACCCTGGGTGGGGGGGGTGGGGCGCCGGTCAGCGGGCGGCTCAGAGCCCCCCTTGGGGTAGCCCCAGACCCCCGAGAGGGGTCTGCCTCGGATACCTCAGCCTTCCGACAGCCTGGGGGTCGCCATGCCCCCGCCCCCGGGGCCCGCAGGGCAAGGCCCTCTGCCATCTGTCAGCCAAGTGAGCCTACGTGCAGCAGCCTTTTCTCCTGCAGTGTCACCCGCATGGGCAGTGTCACTGCTGGTCACAGTGCAGAGACCTGGCATCTGTGCACGTGGGGAACGACCGCCCCGGGGACCCACTGTGACCTCAGGCCAGGTAGACGTGCAGGGTTCTCTGCACGAACTGCCCCCGGTTACTTATTCTGTCACTGAAGCTTGTGCGTCTCCAGCCCCGTCTCCCCCTGCCCTGCCCCGTCTCCCCCTGCCCCGCTGCACCCTCCACACCCCGCTCAGGTCAGCGCCAGCCTGCGGCTGACTCTGGTGTGGCCCTGGCGCTGCGCCTGTGGTCATCCAGGCTGCCCTCTGCCTGGGCCATCTCTCCCAAAGCGTGTCACCGCAAGCCCTGCTGCTTTCCATGCCCTCCTGCTGTGACGCCCGCCATGGCAGGGACCAGCCCCCTGGCAAAGCCTGCAAAACCCCTCTGCAGGCCTGTAAGCAGGGGCATCACATCCTGGTGTCCCAGGCTGACCCGCCAGGCGAGAGCCAGGTGCTGCTGGAAATGGGATGCGAGTGAGGTGACCTTTGCCTCAAGAGGGAGACAGCCAGGCCGCTGGCTCGCACGCTGGGGAGCCAACTCCGCTGCCGCTGCACGAGGTGGCTCGGGTAGGTCTTGGGAGCAGCGCTCCACCAGGGCCTGGCAGGCCTGGGGTGGCAAAGGCGCCGGCTTGGGGGGGGCTTGGGGCAGCGGGTCCAGCAGGACCAGCGCTGGGTCCTTACCCTTCTTCCTGAGCACCCGGGCAGCCTGCAGCATGGGCTGGTTGCTCCTCCAGGTGGCGATCGCTGCGCCGAAGATCTGGCCGATGGAGAAATCTCTGGGGAGATGGATGCCTGAGTCCTGGGAGCACTTCCTGCAGTCCTCCTCCATGAGTGGCACCCACTGTTACAAAGGGGGGATGTCAGGGGACTCCAGCCTCTGCTGTGCCTGCCACGGGATGCCCCTGGGCCCCAACTTCTGCCTGACACTGGCGTGGCCTTGCTACCCACTGGCTGCTCACGTAGACCCACAGCGGTGATGCTTCCGAGAACCCCCAAATCAAAGCCTGTGTTCGTAGAGGTTGTTTCCCCATAGGTGGATGGCCCGACCCGGAGAGCCCTTTAAAGAGGGGGTCAGGGTTCAACGCTAGGAGAGAGGCCTCAGTGGAGGTCAACCTGCCGACCCCGACCTCATGCTTTAGCCTCGAGACTCCTGAGGGAAGCGTCCTGTGCTCTGAGGGTTCTGCTTAGTCATGGCCTCCCAGGCCGACCAAGGCGCCCGCTGATTGCAGGATGGACGGTGGCAATTTAGGCATGGTCACAGCAGCACTCCTGGTATCAGCCCCAAGCTGAAAACTACCCCGAGACCAGCAGAGTGCTGCGGATCCCCGGAGCCAGGGCATGTGGAATACTATGCAGCGCTGAAAAGTGACCCCGCGCTGCTGTGCTGGTGCCTGGGATGCTCACAGAGAGAAAGGAACAGGTGCCAGGTGCCAAAAGCCCCTGGCTGCGTCTTCACAGACTTCATCACATTAAGTGGGGAACAGACCCACATGATCTAGGCGGTCAGCATCTTGGGGGACAGTGTCTGGGGGCAGATGGGGGCGGTGAATCCAAATGCCCATCGTGCTCAACTGCCCATCTGGGTGCTGCTGCTGGGAGCGTGTTCAGGGACGATTTGCCCAGCTGCCTCGTGTGCAGAGGCGAGTGCAACGGAAATGCAGCACCATCCCAAGGTCAGCCGGCCCAGGGAGCCGTGACCACGGTCCCACTGTGTCTCCTCTGACCCCCGAGTCCCTTAGAAGCTGCACGCGGAGCAGAAGAGCCAGGCGTGCATGTGCCGACAGCAGGCACCTTGTACCCATCTGCAACCCCACGGGGTTGTCCACGGGGTCTGAGCGCTGCTCTGGCTACATCTCTGGGGGCCTGGGGACCCCCCTATCGCTGGGGTGCAACTTCTGATCAGCACCAAAAAGGCCACAACCGCTTTGAAAGGCCCGTGTGTGGCTTTCTGCCTGCAGCGCACCAGCGAGATTGATGTGGCTTGCTGCACGGAGCTTCCCGCCAGGGGGCAACGGCGTGCAAATGCAGAGGCCGCTCGTGGGGGTCTGTGTGTGTCTTTACCTGCGAAAACATGATCTCTCCCCTCATGAGGCGGGCGCTGGAGCCAGTGGGGCCTCCCCGCTGGAATGCGTCACTCAGGAAGCCCCTGGAAGACAAGCAGGTGAGCGTGACCCTCTCGCAACTTCACACGGCCGCACCTGGGTCGCAGGCCAGCTCCACGGCCACCTTGTCCTCTGGCATCTGGACTGTGCCAAAGCCGGTGGTGTGCACTGATGGACACATCTGGGCTCCTAGTCACCCCTGTCTCTGGCCAGAGTGGGGGTGGGCACAGGGGAGAGACGAGCCATCACCCGCTCATTTCCCTGCACTGCAAGAGTGAAGCGCCCTTCCACTTTCTAGAGAATTCCCTACCCCCAGTAGGGGATGGCTGGGTGACGTCAGACAAAGGACATCACATGCGTGTGTGTATATACACGCACACCACCACCACTACTGCCACCACCACCACCTCCACCACCACCATCTTCACCTCCTCACCATCACCACCATCATCACTACCATCACCACCACCTCCAGCCATCACCTCCACCTCCACCTCCACCTCCCCCACATCACTACCACGATCACCACCACCTCCACCACCTCCATCACCACCACCACCTCCACCTCTACCTCCTCCTCCACCACCACCACCACTACTACCACCACCACCACCTTCACCTCCACCTCCCCTCCATCACCACCATCATTACTACCATCACCACCACCTCTACCACCAATCCTCACCTCCACCACCTCCACCATCATCACAACCACCATCACCACCTCCACCACCACCACAATACCATCATTACCACCACCATCACCAACACCTTTACCTCCACCTCCACTACCAACACCATCACCATCACCACCAACATCACTACCATCACCACCACCTCCACCTCCCCCACCATCACTACCACCATCACTACCACCATCACTACCACCATCACCACCACCTCCACCTCTACCTCCTCCACCACCACCACCACCACTACTACCACCACCATCATCTCCACCTCCACCTCCCCTCCATCACCACCATCATTACTACCATCACCACCACCTTTACCACCAATCCTCACCTCCATCACCTCCACCATCACCACCACCACCATCACCAACACCTCTACCTCCACCTCCACTACCATCACCATCACCACCATCATCACTACCATCACCACCACCACCACCACCATTTCCACCACCATCACCTCCACCACCACCTCCAGTAACACCTCCACCACCATCACAACCATCACCACAACCACCACCATCACCACCATCATCACATTACCATCACCTCCACCACCACCACCACCACCACCACCACTGCTGCTGCTCCCCTGGACAATTCTGAAGAGCCACCACCCATCTCAGACTCCCTGGGCATCACCGGCCACCAAAGCAGGTCTTCACCAGGCTGGCTCCCACAGGGACCACAGCCCGGCTTCATCTGTCCCACGGCTTCTCTCTTCCTCCTCTCAGGTCCACCTGTACTGGGCTAGTCTCTGGCCCATTCCACACCCTCCAGCCTTTATCCTGCTGTCATCTTGAGCCTGGGCGACCCGCAGCTGCGCAGTATGCAACAATGCCCGGGGCAGGCGCCTTCTGCACCGCTCCTTCACTGTCAGCCCCAGACCCCCCCCCCCACTGAGGTCAAGGTCCTGGGCCGTGACCTCCTGGGGTTCACTTGACATGACCCATTTTATGGCGGCTGGAACCGTCCTAAGCCTGGCCGCAGCGTCACCCGAAACACATGTCCCCATCACTTTGCGGTGGAATGAGAATCCGCTAAAATGACGCATCAGCGCCCCACACCACTCATGTTGTCCAGTTTAAGTCTCACAAAGATTCCCAGGGGGACATGTGAAGACGGAGGCCTCAGCTGACCCAGATGACCTCCCGCTGACATCTGTAAGATGTCGGGATTCTGAGCCCCTTTTCGCTTAACCTGTGAGCAGCCCGACGTAGCATCATGGCTACAGAGTAACATCATGTCTATGGAGCTGGGTATCTTGGGGTCACAAGCTAATATCAAGCTCCCACCCTGCCCCTTCCTAGGGCGGTGACTGAGCTCTCCCCTGCCAGGACGATCTTCCCCTGCTGGGACGACCTTCCCCTGCCGGGATGATCTTCCCCTGCCCGGACGATCTTCCCCTGCCCGGACGATCTCCCCCTGCCTGGACGATCTTCCCCTGCCTGGACGATCTTCCCCTGCCCGGACGATCTCCCCCTGCCTGGACAACCTTCCCCTGCCTGGACGATCTTCCCCTGCCCGGACGATCTCCCCCTGCCTGGACGACCTTCCCCTGCCTGGACGATCTTCCCCTGCCCGGACGATCTTCCCCTGCCCGGACGACCTTCCCCTGCCGGGACGATCTCCCCCTGCTGGGACGATCTCCCCCTGCCTAGACAATCTTCCCCTGCCTGGACAATCTTCCCCTGCCTGGATGATCTTCCCCTGCCGGGACGACCTTACCCTGCCTGGACAATCTTCCCCTGCCGGGACGATCTTCCCCTGCTGGGACGATCTCCCCCTGCCGGGACGATCTCCCCCTGCCTGGACAATCTTCCTCTGCCTGGACAATCTTCCCCTGCCTGGACGATTTTCCCCTGCCGGGACGACCTTACCCTGCCTGGACGATCTTCCCCTGCTGGGACGATCTCCCCCTGCTGGGACGATCTCCCCCTGCCTGGACAATCTCCCCCTGCCTGGACAATCTTCCCCTGCCGGGACCATCTTTCTTTTTTGAATGCCCAGCCTTCCCATCCTCCTGATGCGAGGAATGAAAATATTTTCATAACCCGAAAAACCGGAGCAACGAGAACAATGATTCCTAATCCCAGCTGGGGTTCACAGCTCCTGGGGGTGTGTGTCTATTCCAGGCAGTCTTCTACTTGACGCTTTTTTCCAGAGTTGACCCGCGATGGCACAGCTTTACCTGGGGCAGTGTTTCCCCTCCTGCAAAGATGCTTCCCCAGGCCGTGGGCACCTGGGGGGGTGGGCAGCACCAGGCTGTGACCGCTCCCCTCACAGGCTGGGTCCTGACTCTGTCTGCACAGAGACACAGAGAACTGTGTCTCTCCTTCTAATTCTCAGGGCACACGGTGGGGTCCTTTCCACGCCAGGCAAGAGGCGGGCGCAGATGGCCCGGCAACCCGGTCCCTGTCAGGAAAGCACTGCCCACCAGGGCAGCTCGCAGATCCCTGAGGGCTAATCAGTGTCCAGGAAGACAATGCGCCCGTAGTTTAGGGCCGGTAATTGCTTTGACCTTTCTCCAGCTCCCCGCAGAGCCAGAAAGGAAGCTGCTTGCAGGGGCCGCCCCGGGGCCCACCCGCTGGCCGCCCGCGCCCTCACCTGGGCAGCGCCAGGGCTTCCTCTGCTTGGCTGAAGGCGCTGGAGAGCGAAGGCAGAGCCAGGACCCCATCCAGGTCGAATATGGCCGCGCGCAGGGCCATGGTGGCCAGGCTCCCTCCACTGCAGGCAGCCTGGGGACTCTGCCAGCTCCAACAGCTCGGGTCAGCCTGGCCCGCCCCGTTCCGCCCCTCCGGCCCGCCCAGTTCCACCCAGTGTTAGCCCTGCCCAACCGCCAGAGCTGGCCCTGCCAGGCTGCCCACTTCCTCCCCACACCCCAGGGCTGGGCTGCGGCTTCCAACCGGCTCTGTCGCCTTCCCAAACCCTTACATGAGGGTCTGACTGCTTCAGACAAGGCGAGCAGGCACACACCCATCCCGGGCAGGCAGATCCCAGGGAAGGAAGCCCAGAGCGGCCCACAGATCCTGTGTGTGTGTCTGTGTGTGACTGAGTTTGTTTGTGTGTGATTGTGTCTGTGTGTGTTTCTGTCTGTGTGAGATTGAGTGTGTATCTGTGTGTGACTGAGTGTATGTGTGTGTGAGTGTGTATCTGTGTGTGATTGTGTTTGTGTGTGTTTCTGTCTGTGAGATTGAATGTGTATCTGTGTGTGACTGAGTGTGTGAGTGTGTATCTGTGTGTGATTGTGTCTGTGTGTGCCTGTGTGATTGAATGTGAGTCTGTGTGTGAGTGTGTCTGTGTATGAGTGAGTGTGTATCTCTGTATAACTGACTGTGTGAGTGTGTGTGTCTGTGTGTGATTGAGTGTATGTGTCTGTTTGTAGGTGTGTGTCACCTGTGTGTGTGAGTCTGTGTGTGACTGAGTGTATGAGTGTGTGAGAGTGTGTATCTGTGTGTGATTGTGTCTGTGTGTGAGAATGTGTATGAGTGAGTGTATCTGTGTGAGACTCACTGTGTGAGTGTGTGTGTCTGTGTGATTGTGTGTGAGTGTGTGTCTGCATGTGATTGAGTGTGTGTCTGTAGGTATGTGTGTGCCTGTGTGTGTCTTTGTGTGAGTGTGAGTGAGTGTGAGTGTGTATCTGTGTGATTGTGTGTGGTTGAATGTGTGTCTGTGTGTGAGCATCTGTGTTTTGTAGGTATGTGTGTGCCTGTGTGTGTGTGTCTATGTGTGAATGTGTGTGTGACTGAGTGTGTGTGTGATTGTGTGTGATTGTATGTCTGGTGTGAGCGTCTGTGTTTGTAGGTGTGTGTGTGCCTGTGTGTGAGTCTATGTGTGAGTGTGTGTGACTGAATGTGTGTGTCTGTGATTGTGTGTGAGTGTGTGTCTGTGTGTGAGCATCTGTGTTTGTAGGTGTGTGTGTGTGTCTATGTGTGAGTGTGTGTGTGACTGAGTGTGTGTGTGTGATTGTCTGTGTGTGATTATGTGTCTGGTGTGAGCGTCTGTGTTTGTAAGTGTGCTTGTCTATGTGTGAGTGTGTGTCTGTGTGTGAGCATCTGTGTTTGTATGTGTGTGTCCATGTGTGTGTGCGTGTCTGTGTGTGTGTGTCTGTGTGTGTGAGTAAGCATGTGTGTGTTGCCTTCATCCCACGTTTGGATGCCTCCCTCCTCCCCTTGGTCGGCCTCTCCCTGGAGCTGGAGCTCTGTCCACATGGGGTTCCAGGGTCCGTCGCGGTGCTCCCCAACCCATGCCTGGCCTGCTGGGGCAGGGCTAAGCCCCAGCTCTGCCTGGGGGGCTCCCAGCGCCTCTATGTGGAGTATGAGTGGCGGCGAGGGTTGGCCGGGGCCCCGCCTGGCAGGGGCAGCGAACCCAAGGGTGTGTCTGGCCACACCCCCCTGAGATCCTCCGGGTGAGCCCCAGCTCGTGTGAGGGAGCAGCAACTGCACCCTGGAACACTGCAGTGGGGCGTTTCCACCGCCAGCCACCGTGCGACGGGCAGAGGTGACGCTGCTTTGGGTGTTCCTCTCCAGTGACCGTGACCCCAGAACTCGCTTCTCTTGCTCTGTCGTGTCTTCTAGGGCAGCGCTGGGCTGTCCCCCGCGTCTCCTGAGACCCTGGGGGGCAGGAGGCCGTCAGCACCACCCCGGTTAGCAACGGCCAGACGAGAGGGCGACGCCTCGGCCCACTCACGGGCAGAGCAGCGAGAGCCCCCGGCCGCCTCTGCTCCCGCGGGCCGAGCCGGGAGAGGCCTGGAGAGGACGCCCTCCGGGCTCCCCTCTGCCTGACCCAGGGGCACCCGCTTCTGCAGAGGGGCAAGCAGAAGATCAGGGGCAAAGGCGGCAAGCGGGCAGGCGCTGTGGGGGGCTGTGACCGCGGGGGTCAGCTGGCCGGTCTGGGGGCCCCGCTTACGTGGTGCTGGACCGTCCCCTGAGGCTCCGTCTGACTTGCTGTTTGCAGCCGCTCTTCCTCCTCGAGCACTTTGCTGTGAGGCAGCCTGACAGGAGCCGCCTGTCTGCTTTCTGGGGGAGGACCCGGGCCGGCCAGGGCACGGAGGCACCCAGGCTGGACAGGGCACAGACAGCCCCTGGCTCCCTGCCCTGATGCTGGACTTGGGAGCAGTGGGCAGCCCTCGGGGTGCGGGCACAGTAGCCTTCCAGGAGGTCAGAGTTAGAAGCCAACATGGCCTTTGGTTGCAAGGCTGAGAGAGAAAGAAAGATGGCAGCCACGTCCCCAAGCGACTTTACCCTGCTTCACCTGCTAAGCTGAGCAGGAGGAGGGACGTGTGCAAACAGGGGATGAAGGCAACACACATGCGCGCGCACACATGTGCACGCACACACATTGAAAGTGGGTAAAAAGAGACTTTCTGACTTGACTTAACTGTTTACCCCTATCCGCCTGCTTCTCTCTCCAAAGCAGGCTACAAACAGTACTTAACTGCAATTACCTTTAACCTTAACTGGATACTCTTATTTGCCTGCTACTCTCTACAAAGCAGGCTACACACTCTTCATTAGCATTTTCACTGATCACCTTTAC
>PVHY01029352.1:0-14365 GCA_004024945.1 Uropsilus gracilis | reverse complement strand
CCTTCCTTCCTTCCTTCCTTCCTTCCTTCCTTCCTTCCTTCCTTCCTTCCTTCCTTCCTTCCTTCCTTCCTTCCTTCCTTCCTTTCTGTGGAACCGCAGGCTCTTCTTGCCCGGGGTACCACGGACTCAAGCAGTCCCCAGCCTCAGTTTCCCAGGTATCTGGGATTACAGGCGCGCCACCACGCCCAGCTGTTTTTTTGGAACTAGGTCTCGCTACCGGCCCCAGGCGGGACTCGAACCGTGATCCCTAGTCCCAGCCACTTCATAGGCTGAAGCTTACAGGCACAAGCCACCATGCCTGGCCCTTCAATGATAAATTTCTTCACTAAATGGATTTTATATATATAAGATTTATCATTCCCTAATTTTTAACTATTTAAATGTATAAAGGCATAAGTTGTTATACATATATACATTTCACAACCAGTATATCTTGGCAGAATTACCACAAACCTATATTGCTCAAGCTACATGTATTAGAAAAGAAGGAATGTTAGAGACAAAGGAAAGACTAGTGACTGGAAGCAGGTTATTCTATTCTAATCCCATAAGGGCTGGACAACCTTCAGCATACAGCCAAAGGCAGAAAGAACTGTAGAAAACACAGCTTAGCTGCCTGGCTGAACCTTTTAAACATATTTACCCCACTCTGTTCTTGCAGGATGGGGAATTTGGTCAGGTCCAATGGTTCTGGTGGGATGGGGAATGACATGACCTTCAGGGTTTCTGATAATGTCTGAGTCAGAAGATCAACAGTTCATGAAATGGGGACTAAGGGAATTGACCTGCTTTGGGCTTGTTTGTGGATTGATATCATCCTTCAAAATCTCTGGTTGTGTGAGTCAAACATGTGCATAATAGAGGGTAAGGTAGCAATACTTTAAGCAGTTGCTCTCTTAGCACTGTAAAGTCCAGGAATAGTTACCAATGTCTTTCACATTGTCAAATTTCACCTTGACGTAATAGAGCACATAACTCTCTGGTATGAGCTGTCTTGTCTGTAGACTCACTTGGATCCAAGAAAAAGGTTTATTCCAAAAATGTAACTCACCACTGCAAAAATAGTGAGACCTAGTCTAAAAAAAAAACTGACAGAAGGCCATACCTAAGGGGAATAATAATTCTATACAAATATGACAAATTAAAATAATATTATGAAATATTATTATGAAATATTATTAAAATAGTAAATTACTTTAAAATTTTTTCTTATTACTTCTAGGATTTTGCTTTTCATATTTTGCTTTACAAATTAAGAAAGAATTTTCTCTTTTATAAATTTCTGCCATTGAATGCATCATCATCAAAAAGAATGTTAGAATCTAACATATATGTAATAATAAAAATGGCCTTTATGCTTTATAAAACATGAGTCAGCGTTGAATGTGAAGGAGGATTAATTGCCATCTGCATTCTTGAATGATAAATGCTGGTTGAGCTTTAAAGTGTTCTGGGAATTAAGTATTAAGATCCTGTTTCTGTAAGAAAGATCAAATTTACCTAAATATTACAGAACTAAGAGTTAATTCGTAAATTCTAAATATACACTAAATAGAGAAATTGAGCAAGTGCTGAATGGACTATTTTCACTTTTAGGTGCTTTTCTGTTTGTTTTTTGTTTTTGTTTTTTGGGGTTTTGTTTTGTTTTGTTTTGAGGCTAGGTCTCACTATCTGGGGAACCAGAATCTGGGGAACCGCAGACTCTTGTTGCCTAGGGTACCACGGATTCAAGCGATCCCTAGCTTCAGCCTCCCAGGTAGCTGGGATTATAGGCGCGTGCCACCATGCCCAGCTATTTTTTGAGACTAGGTCTCGCTGTGTTGCCCCTGGGGGGAGAGAAGGGTGGGGGTGGGGGGTTGGGGGGGGTGTCTCCCACCAGCACACTCAAGCGTTTTCTAGAGTGAACCTACAGTCCTAGGCTGGGATTAAAGCCAAGCTCCATCGTGGCTGGCTTTTTTTTTTTTTTTTAGAGACTAGGTCTTGCTATGTTGCCCAGGGTAGTCTCACACCCATGGACTCAAGTGATCCCTAGCCTCAGCCTCCCAGCTTATTAGGTTATTTTCACTTTTAAAAGAATGCACTCATCGGTTCTGAAGTTATAAAGACCTGACTCAAAAAAAAAAAAAAAAGACTCTTCTCAAGCTTCATAATAGGATAATAGGGAGAACAGTTTCCAGCACTTCCACTGAAATCAACTACAAACCAGGAATACCATATACTTGTCAAAAATAATATTCATTTGATTTCAGGGCAAAAACAGGTTTCTCTGACATACTTGACTTAATTTTTTTTTTTTTTTTTTTAGACTAGGTCTCGCTATTTTTGCCCGTGGAACCGTAGGCTCATGTTGCCCAGGGTACCACAGACTCAAGCAATACCCAGCCTCAGCTTCCCAGGTAGCTGGCATTACAGGCGCGTGCCACCACGCCCAGCTTTTTTTTTTTTGGAACTAGGTCTTGCTGCGGGCCCCAAGCAGGACTTGAACCGAGTTCCCTAGCCCTGACTGCTTCATAGGCTGAAGCTTACAGGCACAAGCCACCATGCCCGGCCTTGACATACTTGACTTTAAAATGTCAGATCTCTTTGTTTCCTACTCTAGCCCATGCAACTCTCCTATATTGGGAGTAAAAAGCCAAATGGTTTTTGATGCTAGGCAAGACCTAAGCAAATTAGCCAGGTTGTAATTCCCCTGCATCCTATAGTGCGGAGTCTCTATACTTTGCTGTCCCAGGTGCCTGGACATGCAGAGTACCTTTCAGTTCTCCACCTAAAGAACACCTTCTTTTGTATTCCTTTACAGCCAGAGTCATGGTTTCTTTTTTGGTTTGCTTTTGTTATCTTTTTGGTGTTTTTTGGTGTTTTGTTTTGTGTGTGTGTGTGTGTGTGTGTGTGTGTGTGTGTGAGACTAGGTCTCTCTATTTTTGCCTGTGGAACCACAGGCTAACGTTTCCCGGGGTACCACAGACACAAGAGATCCCCAGCCTCAGCTACAGGCTCATGCCACCACACCCAGCTATTTTTTTGGAACCAGGTCTCGCTACAGGCCCCAGGCAGGACTCGAACCGCAATCCCTGGCCCCGGTTGCGGCTTCCTAGTCTGCTGCTTACAAGGATGCAACACCATGCCCAGCCTGATAGTCATGGTTTCTTTTTGTCTTTGGGGATCCCTTCAAGATTCAGTCACCTCTCATTTCAACACTCTTGGGTTCAGAGATAACCTTCATCTTTTTGGTCTGGTGCTGGGTAAAGATTACAGATCTTGTCACCACAAGATCAAAAACAAGTCCTCTAATATGTGGTGGACATACTGATTTGTGCTTCATCCAAAGAGAAGTCACTGCACCTCACTACTACTGTTCTTAACCTGCTTGCCAGTGCGGGCTCTTTTTTTTTTGAGACTAGGTCTCACTACTTTTGCCTGTGGAACGGCAGGCTCACGTTGCCCATGGTACCACAGACTCAAGCAATCCCCAGTCTCAGCTTCCCAGGTAGCTGGAATTATAGGCACGTGCCACCGCACTCAACTATTTTTATGAAACTAGGTCTCACTATGTGGACCGGGCGGGACTCGAACCGCGATCCCTGGCCCCAGCCACGGCTTTCTAGGCTGCCTCTTACAGGCATGTGCCACCATGCCCGGCACCAGTGTGGGTTCTAAGGTATCTGACAAAAGGCACAGCTGTCTCTGCCTGAAATACAGTATTTGGGGCTCCTTCTCTCAGAAGGGAAGCAAGCACTGGCTCCATCTAGAATTGAGGCTATAAGGAGTTGGACTCTCAACCCAAGATACTAGAACTGTATGGCACAGAAGCAGCTCCACGGGATAGACACTGGAAAGGAGCCTAGAGAACCACACTAGGCACCTGAAGAGGTCCCAAGCACCTACAAGAGGTGTCTTGCAGCACAAGGAATTGGAGGGAAGGGGAGAAGGGGGGAAGGAGGAACAGGGTGGGGGATAGGGGCACATACCTAAGGGAGGACCATACCTAAGGGAACAATAACCACACAAATATGTCCAATGTTATATGAAAATTGCAAAATAGAAATAACAAATAAAAAAATAGAATTGAGGCTATAGTCCCCTACCCTCTCCCATATAGTATCAAAGCCTAATGGTCCCTCTGAAACCAGGTGGAAATAGGGCACCAAAATTAAACAAAGACACAAATATCAAGGGCTATAGCCAAATCAAGGGACAGTGTCCAGTACAGGTCACAGTTTGTGGATTTTCCCACCCATGTGCACAATTGCAAGAGACCTTAGGATCTAAGAACCATGAAGTTTATTTTACAAGGAAAAAACAAAGAGCTTAATGTAACCACAAGAGGCCAGCTATCTCACCCATTTAGTGTCCACCAGAAAAGCAGACTGCTGGTAACCTGTCACCAGGAGTTCTGGACAGCAGCAATGTTCAGGAGAGGTCACCAGGAGTGCACCACCAACAAATAGCTCTTAGAGACACCAGGTCCAATGTCTTTGGTGCTCCTGTCAGGAGATATCAGAGGCAGAACCAGAGGCCCAGGCCCTGCAAAGGTCTCGGTTTCTCTTCCTCATTGGTTTATTGCTGGATGTGGCTGCTGGTCCTTCTTCCTTCTTCAGAGACCAGGAACAGAGGCCTTTTCTCCCTTGGGGTTGGAACAGTTCTTTTCAGAGACTGGAGTAGTTCTCAAAGAATGGAGAACTTCTTTCTCCAAGGTTCAAGGTTTGAGGTTGTCACTACCCTTCTTAAGATTCTGGCTTAAATCCACCGTCAGGGTGCCCCATCCTAGAGTCTGATTGGATCATCTTTCACTCCTATGACTGATTGGACTATTTTAGCAAGACCACCACAGCTGTTGCCAGTTCTTGTCTGGTATCACTTCCTAGGCCTAATGGGCTTCTACCATTTGTGCATTCATATAACTAGGCTCTTTTCCTTTATTAGTTGCCAAAAGGGGCCTCCCTTGATGACAGGAAAGTAGTAGTGTGGATGTCAGAGGATAGGAAAATCTACTGAGACAGAAAATATTCTTACTATGCCCAACCTGTAAGTTATGACAACCCTTTGGTGGACCTTCAAGACACCCTTCCTATCTAAACCATATTTTCATACCTCCATGTCCTCTCTCCTATGAACTACACTATACATTCAAGTTTCAACTATTCTAGGGACCCCAACTGTACTGCTTCTCATGCAATGGTGATGCTATCACAAAAAAAAAAGGCTGCCCCCTGGATTGTAACATAACTTGCTTCACCTCAGGCCATGAAGAGATCCCCAGTGTTTGTGATGGCAATGCTCATAAGGTATCCAAGGACAGTGCTTATTACACCATCCATTGTCCTCCCCCACTGTGAACCTGATGAGACCTTCTGTACATACAACACTTTCGAAAACTGGGCTGATAGCCTTCCACACCCAACTCTCCTATCTCATGGTTTCCTAAAACTTCAGTCACCTTTCTTTCCTTAATACTCCCTCCACAGTTTCCTATCTGTCTTGCACTTCCACTGGGTATCTGCTTTAAAAACTCTTAAGTTCCAAAATCACACTGTTAAAATTCAATGCCTGCAACTCAAACACCACTTAGGGAACATAGCCAACTTAAACCATTTAATCACACTATTACCCATTGCTTATTCATTATAAACCCTCACCAGAAACATCCACTACATATTACCTCTTTAAGAGAGAGTCCCTAACACTCACAATTCTTGGAATCACAACCCTGGTAGCCTCTTTGGCTGATCTGATGGCTGGAATAGTAATGAATCATAAGATCTTAACTGATGTAAGTAGCACAATGACTGCATTAGCCCAGGGCATAGGGTGAAACTTTAAGGACCTACAACAATCATCGGACTGTTTAGCTCACATGATCTTGAATAATAGAATGGTTTCAGACTGCATCTTTGCAAAAGAAGGTGTGTGAACATGATCAATACCTCATGCAATTTCTATATTAACACCTCCACAGACATAGAGGTCTGTACCCAACAATCCTCCAACGTCAGTGTGGATGCACAGCTGCACAAACAAGCCAAGGAACAAGCTGGGACCTCCCAGCTAGGCCAAGTTACTAACATATGGTCAAATCTCCATTTCCGGTTGCTGCCTTTGACTGGGCCCCTTGCCATACTCCTGGTTGCCCTTCTCTTTGGTCCATGAATCCTTAATATCTTGGCCAGATTTGTCACTCACAAGTTACTAGCCATTAACTTCTGAGTTGCAATCATGCCCAGTCCACCAACTATCTACTGAGGACTCCCTCTGACTCTGCTGCCCTGCCCCACTTCGCCCCCACTGAGCAAGAGGTAGTCAGGATGACTGGTTGTCCCCTTCCCTGGAGGCTGCTTAGTGTCCTGTTCAATCTGGAGGATTCAGACTAAGAGGCTGGGGACAGCAAAGAGCCAGATATAAAATGATTTTAGACGAAGCAGCATCCAGAAAAACAGAAGTGTTCTGTGGAGCTTGTCACCATTTAGGGCAAGATCCAGTTATTGGGTAAGTAGGGAATAAAAACAACCCCCAAAGAAATTTCCCCATCACCTGGTACCTAGCCAACTGCCTGACATACTGGGTAATGGGAAATCTCACAGGATATAGAAAAGGTGAGATAGAATTAAGACAGGCTTCCTCCCTTGGACTCCCTCCTGCTGTCAGGAGTTTCTTCCTTTTGCTTCAGTAAACCCACATGTTGCTTGCTACTAAGCTTGGGATGGTGGTTGTTATTCTTCAACCATCATACACACTTGAACCCACAAATGTGCCTCTTCTAAAAAGGCCAGAGTAAATTTTAGCTGGTCAACAAGAGGGGGTACAACACTCTCCCTTCTAGATTTGACTCCAAAAACTTTTACACACTAGTGAACACTAGAAAACTGAGTTGTATCACAACCTGAAGGCCTGTCAACGGTGAATAAAGAAATGGAAGTACACTACTCATAAGTGAAATAAACTACTAATAGGAGATAGATACAGTATGGGATCATTTATATAAAGTTTAATATAAAATTAATATATATTAGAAGCATATATGCCACAATTATAAAGTATGCAAATAATAAAATCCAAATTCAGAATACTTCAGGAGATGGGAAGGAAGCAAAAAGGGAGATGATTGGGAAGGAGCAAGAATGTTAAAAAAAATACTTTTCAGCAAAGTCTTGAGGCCACCTCTGTGCCAGGCATTAACCCTTTGTTAGATTATGGTACAATTCAGAAGTCTTAAGACGAGGTCAAGGATTTGGGAAAGGGAGAAAATATTCAGAGGTTACAGATCAGTAACTATTTCCCAACTGGTATTAAGATATTTTAATATTTGTACATACTGGTTAATACTCAGATTTAGTACAGACAGGGGCTTTAATTGTGTTGGACTTCAATCCACAACAGAATACAACTGCAACCTGTTAGGAAACAAGTGATTTCATCAGACCACTGTGTGTGTGTGTGTGTGTGTGTGTGTGTGTGTGTGTGTGTTTTAAGATGACTTTTGAACAGTATGGTGAACAAATTAGAGGTGGGCAAAATAGATTTGGATAAGAGGGTGGTGGCAATGGAAATATAAAGAAATTAAATCATTTGAAAAAATATTTGGGAAATCAAATAAACAGATTCCAAGATGTACTATATATTGAGGTAAATGAGAAAAATAAAAGTATCATGAATAGCTGACTTTCAGAATTTCATGCAAGAAAGGGCACCATTTACTGAGTTGGAGAAGACAAGAGAAGGTGGAAGATTTGGGGGAAAGGTGAGTTGAGACATGAATTAAATTTTGGATATGTTGTCATGCCTGCAACATCCTGGTTCAGATGTCCTCAAATCTATGGGTGCTGACTCTAGCTCTAACTCCTCACTGCTCTAATCGTCAAAATTAAAATCTACCTCTACTCCTGTTCCATCATCGTCTTGAGACCTTGAAAGACAACCAAGGTTGGTCTCCTTCATTTAGTTTTATTGTGGAGCATGCTATGTTATGACTTTAACTACCAGATGACTAGTGTTACAAAGACTACTTCAGCAATTCTGCAAAATTGTCATGGAATACACTGTCCGTGTTAAAGTCTCTTGTAATAAGGAGATGTATGATCATTTATTTTAGAGCTTAGTTTCAACAGGAAAAGTGGTGTCTCCATAGTTTCCTTATCTTTTGGGAACAAGTAGCAAGCCCATTATAGTCCCCCATTGCCTTAACTGCCAGGAAGTTCTGACCTAATTGAATGTTCAACGTCAATAATTATATCAACCTAAATTTATGAAGGCTACTTCCTCCTTTTCCCCTCTACAATATAATGTTAAATCTATTTTTAGTTTAATGACTTTTCCTATATATCAAATTGTGAGATGCTTCAAATTCCTTTTTGAAATAGCACTTAAAAACTAAGTGTTAGTTGTCAGTACTTTGCACTAGTTATCTATAATTCATAATAGCAATTTTGCAACATGATCTCCATTTTTACAGCAACTGTAGTGGTTAGGGTATGGATCCTAGAATACAACTGCCTGAATTCACACTCCAGCTTACCTTCTGCTTGTGTAAATTTGGAGAAGTAACAAAACTCCTTCTGACTAATTTTCCTTATCTGTGAAGTATGGATAATACTTAACTCAAAGGGTTGTTATAAGGAGTAAATGAGATGTTAAGTTTGTAGCGCCTGGCTTCTTATAAACACGTCATAAAGGCTAGCTATTATTATTTATGTATAAGGAAGCTGAGATAAAATTAACAGAGTACCATGATCTAGTACCACACAACTAGCTAAGAGTCAAATACAGGAACATTTGATCCTTTCTACTACACCCTGCTACCTAAAAGAAGAAATGAAACAAAAGAAATTAAACCTTCTAGAATGTCCCAGCCCCCTTGACTTTGTTTCCTAATAGTTACTGGGACTGCCTTACTGCTTTCACATTACCCCTCTGGAAGCCTGGAGGTCTTGCTTGGGCTTCCAAATAAATATAAGATGGAACTGCCTTTGTTAAGAACCTGGGAACAATTGAACATTAGTCTGAAACTTGGAATAGGGTGAATAAAAGAAAGGGAGAATGGACTTGGCAGAGAGAATAATTAGAAAATAAGTGTAGTATCTGATGACAGTAATGAGAATATTAAGTTGAGGACAACAATGTGAATAAAATATGTAACCATTCCAAAAAAAAAAAAAAAAGAACCTGGGAACCGGCTGGGCATAGTGGCGCATGCTTGCAGGCGGCAGCCTAGGGAGCCATGGCCGGGGCCAGGGATCGTGGTTTGAGTCCCAGCGGGGGCACATAGTGAGACCTAGTCCCCAAAAAAATAGCTGAGCATGGTGGGGAGCGCCTGTAATCCCAGCTACCTGGGAAGCTGAGGCTGGGGATTGCTTGAGTCTCTGGCACCCCGGGCAATGTGAGCCTGCAGTTCCACAGGCAAAAATAGTGAGACCTAGTCTCAATCAATCAATCAATCAATCAATCAATCAATCAATAAAAGAACCTGGGAACAGGGGGAGGGTGGTAAAATCAGGGGAAGGATGGGCACAAGAGATTAAGATGATGGTTCATGGGTGATAAGGTAGTGGGAGAACCATGGGGGTAGACAATGATGTAAAAAGTATATATATCTAAGGCCGGGCATGGTGGCTCATGCCTGTAAGCTTCAGCCTATGAAGCGGCCAGCGCTAGGGATCGCGGTTGGAGTCCCGCCTGGGACCGGTAGCAAGACCTAGTTCCAAAGAAATAGCTGGGCGTGGTGGCACGCGCCTGTAATGCCAGCTACCTGGGAAGCTGAGCCTGGGGATTGCTTGAGTCTGTGGTACCCCGGGCAACGAGAGACTGCGGTTCCACGGGCAAAAATAGCAAGACCTAGTCTCAAAAAAAAAAAAAAAAAAAAAAAAGTATATATATATTCTTTTATATATATATTTTATATATTTTATTTATATATATAATTATATATAATATATATTATATATATAATATATATAAGAGCCTGGCTCTTTTTTTTCAATTGATTGGTTTGATATATATAGATATATATATAGATATATATATATATAGATATAGATATATGTGCAATCAATTGAAAAAAAGAGCCAGGCTTGTTGGTGCGTGCCTGTAATCCAAGCGCTGGGAGGCAAGAGGCCAGGGATTGCTTAAATTCGCCAGTTTGAGACTACCCTGGGCAACATAGCAAGACCTGGTCTCACAAAAGCAGCCGGGCACGGTGGTGGTTGACTATAATCCCAGTTACCTGGGAGGCTAAGGCTGAGGATTGCTGGTGTCCAAGGGATCGGGACTACCCCAGGCAACATAGCCAGACCTGATCTCAAAAAAACAAAACAAAAACAAATAAGCAAAAAAAACATAGGAAGACCTAGTCACAAAAATTAAATTAATTAATTAATTTTAAAAAATAGAACCTGGGAACACTGCAGCCATCCCTTCCCTTCTTGTATTCCCCAAATGCCCTTTTGTTCCACCTTTCTTCTTCCAGTTTACTCCCCCTACTTCATCTGTACCAGGTAAGCACTACACACTCATTAAAAAATAATAGTAAATAAGTGCAAACTTTGTATTGTAAAATACAAGGACAAATGTGAAGCTTAATGAATTATTCTAAAGTGCTGTGTAATTTAATAATACATTGCCCACAACCTGCCACTTCTCAGTGATAACTCCCGTCCTACTGAAGGTAACCATTATTCTTATTTTTATGATAATGACTTCCTTTTTTTATATTTTTACTATCTAAATATGCATCCTTAAATACTACAGTTTAATTTTGCCTGTTTTTTTTTTTTGTTTTTGTTTTTGTTTTTTTTGAGACTAGGTCTTGCTGTTTTTGCCTGTGGAACTGCAGGCTCACATTGCCCAAGGTAACTTGGACTCAAGCAATCCCCAGCCTCAGCTTCCCAGGTAGCTGGAATTACAGGCATGCACCACCATGCCCAGCTATATTTTTTTGGAACAAGGTCTCACTACGTGCCCCCCGCGGGACTTGAACCACAATCCCTGGTCCTGGCAGTGGTTTCCTAGGCTGCTGCTTACAGGCACGTACCACCATGCCTGGCCCTAATTTTACATGATTTTGAATGCTATATCCACAGACTCACATTGAGTATATGTGTATATAAATTGTCAATTGTGAAATAATCAGGCTATAAGTAAGAAGGTATTTATTTGAAAACAAGGTTAATGACTTGGGTCCACAGCCAAGGTGTTTTCTATGGACATGTGCTAAGAAGTGTGTAAAAACTCACATAATCAGAGTGGTTTCAAGAGGTTAACAAGATTTGGGAAAGCCAGGTGACTATCTCATCATTTTAAAGATAGGCATATTCACAGTGTCAGAGAGGAAGTTAGTTACCTAAATCTATCTGTACATCCAAGGCAAGACAGGGAGTTGAACTAGGACTCCATACTCCTGCTTCAGGACCCTTCTTACCACACTGCTGTCTCAGAACTGTTCACTGTTGAGTCCCTATTTTGTATCCTCAGTCCTGCCCCTCCACTGAGCTTCAGTAACATGAATCTCCATTTGCAATTGGGAAAGAAAACAAGCAGAAAGGAGTGTTTAACCAAACTTACAAAGAGGGGTAGCTGACATTTTAAAGCCAGCCACACATCAGGTTCTTCCCAGCCCACACATGCAGTAGCAAGACCATGCAAACCCTAAAAGGAGGTAAAAAGATTTACTTATTAAAAAACAAAGCAAACAAAAGTCACTGAGGGTACAAGGTACCTCTTTGGAAATCTTACCACACAGTCCTGTCTCTAGTTCAAAAACTGCACATGGCTGCAGCAGCCATGTAGGTCCACAAATTGGCGGCTGCCCCACCTAAAGCCAGATGAAGGCGCTAAGATGGTGCTACTATTCTTTCAAAGGCAGTTCCACTCACTCCAAACCAAAAGAAGCCAAGATGGTGTCATCTCAAGATGGCGTCGTTGAGCCTTCTTCAAAAGCAGGAGATTCAAATCCAAAGAGGAAAACCAGGATGTCATTGTCAATTTTTCTCCAAAAAGGCACAGCTCTGACAATCTTTCAGTTCCAACTCTAAAGTGACCTGGCATCAGCAAAACTCACTTGATGCAGCAACACAGCAAGCACTTCAGACATCTCACGTTGAAAACAGCAACACAGCAAATTCTCTTCAGTTGTCCAGAAGACTTCTAAGGTATGCAGTTTCAAAGTTAAAGCAAGTTTTCAAGTACTAAATTTCCAAGTCAGCCTGTACATGTTACAAGTTTCTCCAACATGCTTATTGGCCCAGGGAAGGGCCCTGCTGCTGTACATGGCTGAGGGAGCCCTGAGGCCTTCCAGGCTCCCTGTTTCTTTTGCTCTCTGCACTTTCCTTCTCTGTTCTGTGTCTTCTCTCTCCTTTCCATGTGTTTTCCTCAGTCCCCTCCCTAATCTCTTAATCCTCTTTTCTCACAAGAAAGCTTAACTTCCCTTCTCAAAGTCTCCACCCACCAGATGGAGGCTGCCATTCTAATGCAGATACTGGGGCCCACAGCACCCCATTCTAATACAGATACTGGGAGCCACAGCACCCCAATTTCACCACATCACCCCCTAACATTTCCCACTTTTCATTAAAAATAACTCACCATTGGCCGGGCACGGTGGCTCGTGCTTGTAAGCTTCAGCCTATGAAGCGGCTGGGGCTAGGGATCGCGGTTCGAGTCCCGCCTGGGGCCCGTAGCGAGACCTAGTTCCAAAAAATAGCTGGGTGTGGTGGCACGTGCCTGTCATCCCAGCTACCTGGGAAGCTGGGGCTGGGGATTGCTTGAGTCCGTGGTACCCCGGGCAACGAGAGCCTCCGGTTCCATGGGCAAAAATAGCGAGACCTAGTCTCAACAACAACAAAAAAAACAAAAAAAAAAAAAACAAAAAAAACTCACCATTATCTTTTATGATCCACTACAAACCTCATTTTTACAATCAAATTCAAAACATTACAAGGGAAAATGTGTGTTGCATTAATACAAGTACACCAGTTTTTAAATTGTCAGTTATTTAACAACCAGTACAAGTTAATGTTCAGAGTACAAAAACCAAGCTACTTAATCCCATTAACATTTATCCAAGAGAGCCGACCATGGTGGCTCATGCCTGTAAGCTTCAGCCTATGAAGCGGCCGGGGCTAGGTATCGCAATTCGAGTCCCACCTGGGGCCTGTAGCGAGACCTAGTTCCAAAAAAATAGCTCGGCCTGGTGGCGCGTGCCTGTAATCCCAGCTACCTGGGAAGCTGAGACTGAGGATTGCTTGAGTCTGTGGTACCCTGGGCAATGACAGCCTGCGGTTCATTGGGCAAAAATAGTGAGACCTAGTCTCAAAAAAACAAACAAAAAAACCAAACATTTATCCAAGAGAGGCCGGGCATAGTGACACGTGCCTTTAAGTGACAGCTTATGGAGTCACGGAGGGGTCTGGGGATTGCGGTTCTAGTCCCTCCCGGGGCAATGTAGCAGACCTAGTTCCAAAAAATTTAAATTAGCTGAGTGTGGTGGTGAAAGTGGGTGACCATGAAGGGCTTTTTACTTTCACTTTAACACATACAGGCCTGCTTCTCTCTCCGAAGCAGGCTACAAGCAGTTCCTTTGCAATTACCTTTAACCTTAACTGGATACATCTATCTGCCTGCTCCTCTTTACAAAGCAGGCTACACACTCTTCATTAGCATTTTCACTGATCACCTTTACCATTGATATGCAAAAGCCAGCCAGCTGCTTCTCAATTCCCAGCTCCAAAAACTGCAGAAAAACTTAGAAAACAGTTTAAACTTTCCACTCGTGGGTTCTTATCACCATCCCCAGCCTTCTCAACCAAAATACCAAACCAATGCAAGACTATCAGTGCAGACTAATTTATTTCTAACAAAGTGATTTTTTTTTTTTTTGAGACTAGGTCTTCCTATTTTTGCCTGTGGAACCTCAGGCTCTCATTGCCCGGGGTACCACAGACTCAAGCAATCCCCAGCCTCAGCTTCCCAGGTAGCTGAGATTACAGGCGTGCGCCACCAGACCCAGCTATTTTTTTGGAACTAGGTCTTGCTACCGGCCCCAGGCAGGACTCGAACTGAAAGTGGGTGAAAAGAGACTTTCTGTCTTTACTTAACTGGATAGCTATCTGCTTGCTTCTCTCTCAGAAGCAGGCTACAAGCAGTTCCTTTGCAATTACCTTTAACCTTAGCTGGATACAGTTATCTGCCTGCTTCTCTCTACAAAGCAGGCTACACACTCTTCATTAGCATTTTCACTGATCACCTTTACCATTGATATGCAAAAGCCAGCCAACTGCTCTCAGCTCCAAAAACTGCAGAAAAGAAAAACTTTAAAACACAGTTTAAACTTTCCATTCGTGGGTTCTTACCACCATCCTCAGCCTTTTTTAACCAAAAT
>PVHY01029351.1:0-14367 GCA_004024945.1 Uropsilus gracilis | reverse complement strand
GAGGTCTCCTTTGGGTAGATTCCCAGAAGTGCGACTGCTGGGTCAAATGGTAATTCCATTTTCATTAGTTTGAGGGTTCTCCATACTGCTTTCCATAGTGGCTGGACGAGTTTACATTCCTACCAGCAGTGTAAGAGTGTTCCTTTCTCTCCACATCCACGCCAGCACTTGTTGTTGCCTGTTTTTTTGATGTGGGCCATTCTTACTGGTGTAAGGTGGTATCTCCTTGTGGTTTTGATTTGCATTTCTCTGATTGCTGGTGATATTGAGCAATTTTTCATGTGTCTGTTGGCCATTTGTATTTCCTCTTTGGAGAAATGTCTTTTTCGTTCTTCTCCCCACTTTTTGATTGGGCATCGCGTTTTCAGTTCTGACTGTATTAGTTCTAGTGGGGTCTGACATGGAGCAAGGTGGAGGAACAAGAGTCTAGGAGGTGGAGATGAAGGAGCCTGAAAAGCAGAGAGATATTAGCATTTTGTGCTGCAGATGGGAGCATCTGAACACAGGACCCTCCCAGCGAGTATAAGAAGAAGGGTGGTTCCTGGGGCCTGTAGCAAGAATAGGGGTAAATTGTTTCCATATTGAGGCTATGGGAATCCAGAGCAGAAAGAAGCTCCTGTGGGTGGAGATGATCCTCTAGGAGTTCCCCAGAAAGACAAGTCATGAGCTGAGTCTGGAAGGACAGGTAGGAGGAGGCCACACTGAAATGATAATGGAGTATATGGCCATACCACCCTGAACATACCCAATCTTGTCTGATCTTGGAAGCTAAGCAGGGTTGGGCCTGGTTAGTACTTGGATGGGAGACCTCCCTGACTGCCTGGGAATACCAGGTACTGTATAGGCTTGGAGACCATCTGGGAATACCGGGTGCTGCAGGCTTGTGGTGATCATATAGCGGGTAGTACTCTGCCTTGTGAAATGATAATGGAGATGTGGTAGGGGCAGGGGAGCTAGGAAATCTGCCCCGCAGGTGGTAATGGGAGCCCTGAATGCTTTTACACCAGTCAACTGTGCACTTAAAAATGCTGATGATGGGAAATTTAATGTTCATGTATTTGCACCACAGTAGAAACATTGGAGGAAAAAACAATGGTCAATACAGGGCATCTTACAAAGAAACACAAACCCAATGAGCTTTGGGACTTACAATAGGAAGCAGGAGGCTAGAAAAAGAGGATCACAGCATTTCTTAAAAGCATGGATGTTCCAAGCTATGATTACAAGCTGCTTTGCAATCTCAAAAGACCATCTAAGAAATACAGAGCTACTCCCTTCAAAATGGAGAGTCAAGACTTGTGGGAACAAAGTTCCATCCTTCAGTGGACCTGAACTTCTCTGAATCAAATGGGAGTCACAGGGTTCCAAGAAAATTGTTGCCAATCACCTCCTTTTTAGACTATCACTCACACAACAGGAAACATGCACCAGCCTCACTTCCATTTTCAACCCTTCCTGGCCCTCGGTGGGAAACCTGGAAAAGTGTCAAGATTGCAATATTTGGCACTAGTTAAAAATCTTAGGGTTATTTTTCCTGCAAAGATAATGTTCCTATAAAGATAATATCTTCATTTTTCCTCTAAAGATAATAATGTTACAGAAAATGTTTCCTTCTTTCCAAACAAAAATGCTAATGAATAGTTACTATATGATAATCTTTTTGAATGTGTCCCAGTGAATTAAGAGTTGGACAGTGTTAAGCACGGAGGCGTTTTTTTCCTTTTCCTTTTTTCAATCAATTTCTATTGAGTTAGTGTTCATTTGCAGAACTGTATCATTTCAGGGTCTAGCTGTCCCCCTCAACATGCTTCATTCCTACTGCACTATCATTGACCCCTCCCCCAATGCTAACCCCCATACTTTCCAATTTAAGTTTTTTTTTCGTTGTGTTTTGCCAGGTTTTTTCCTCACCTTTTTTGTTGTCTACAAATGAGTAAAATCATCTGTAAACTGTTTTCCACATTTTTATTGCACTTAGCATAGTCACCTCAAGATTCATCCACACTGTTCGCAAAAGGCACGATTTTGTCCCTTTTAATAGCTAAGTAGTATTCCACTGCATACATCATCACTTCTTTTATCAGCTGTCTGTTGATGGGCATTTAGATTGACTTCAGGTCTTGGTCATTGTGAATAGTGCTATGAACACAGTGCTGTCAACATCTTTTTTATTTTTATTATTTTTTTTTTTTTACTATTGAAAGGACGGTTCTATTCTAAAAAGGGAAGTAAAGGACACTTGCATGACACAAGGTGGCAGAAAGAGCTGCCTCCAAAAGGAACAGGTTCCAAGGGAGACAGCTGCCCAGTCCCAGGTGGGCAGTCTGGGAAGACAGCTGCCTCTGAAGCTCTACCAAGGAGGTCAGCTAAGGGAAACATGGTCCCGGTGGGCTGGAGAGTTACTGCTCTTTACATCTTTTGTGTTCATGTCTTCCTGTTTTCAGACAGACACCTAGAAGTGGCATTGCTGGAGTGTATGACATTTCCATTTCTACAAACAATGGGTTTTTTATGCAAGACATTCAAAACTGGCAAGGATGGCAAGTACAAAAGAGACGAAGATATTTGGTGGCGCCTCTAGCTCACTGCCCTGTCTGCTTGGACATCATGTCTCCAAGCCTCCCTCCGCCTGTAAAATAAAGCCACAGATGCCTTCCTTGCAGGTTGCTATAAAGGAATTGAAAGCAAAGTACTTCACATAGTGCCTGCCACTTGGGAAGCTCTAAACAAGCTGTAACTAGTTTTATAATTGGGGAAATCTTAACTTTTAAGAGGTAGCAACAGATACAGTGGCTTCTTTTTAAAATCATTTTCCAGGAACAGAACTATTACTGCATCAGAAACCTTTGGGGCTGAAGCATGAGGGACCATGATTTGATCCAGAGGCTTAGTCCAGGGACATGTAGGCTGATGTACTGAACAGTGGCAGCATTAAGGAATTTTTCTCAAGTAGCTTTCTTACAAATACCACCCACACCTGCAACCCACAGAAGGGGCTCATAGCAGCAGGCAAGTGGATTTTAACAGCGTGGAAGGCCATGTGGTACCAGATGCCTCCTTATATTTCACTTTGTCCTCTATGTAACCTTGCTAATTACTATCATTTTTATTTTTACTGATGAGGAAATTGAAGTTCAGCGAGGTTAAGAACATTGCCCAGGGCCACACAGCATCAAATCATGGGAATCAAACTTGAACTCATCTTCCTGAAACTGGAACCTGGGATCTTTACTTCTTCCCATTTGTCTTACAATGAAAATAACCTTGATGCTCTGCACTCCTTCTCCTTGCTGGCTTGCATTCCTTTCCAGAAACATATCTTCATCGCATCTCTTCTCTTTGAAGAATTCCAGTGACGTATCAGGTCAACCTCCTTAGCCAGAATCTCAGATCTTCCCAGCCCCATCAGCCTTCACCCACCTCATCTCATCTTTGATGTCACATAAATATCAGCTGTGGTTAAGCCCAGTCCTCACTGGCCCAGTATACCTTCTGCCCATGCCCTACCCTCCCTCCCAGACCTCTCCAGCCTCCCTCAGCTAAGCAGGCATCTCAGCCTCTGATGGGGGAGGCAAGTCCATTCGCCTGCCTACTGCTGCTGGAGCTTCCCTGGTAAAGCAGCACAATTGACCTCCATTTCAGAGCCCAGCAGCCCACTGTGGTTGCATTTCTCCTATGGGACATAGTGACAAAGTTATTTCCTTGCAAAGGGGAAGTGGGTTTGAGGTATGTGACCACTTTCCAGTCTCACCACACCAATTTTGTACTGGAAGCTTAGAGATGGAATCTGCTTGCTTTTCATGGTTACATCTCCACATCAACCTATAAACTTGCAGCATGGATGCCAAGTAAGGAAAGGGGTTAGCCTACGGCCATGGAAGGTGGATAACAGCTAAAATGAGAGTATTTGATCCCCAAAATTAATTCCTTGGCTTGGTCAACTCCAGACTTTTCTAGTTAATCATTGTCTAGTCCATGTCCAGACTGCACCACAAGCTTCAGGCCAGGGAGGTTGTGAGGCACAGACTGTGCCTTTTAAAGTTAACCCTACATCCTCCTGCTCGCCCCATGAGACCTGAGTGCCCAGCAGACATTCAGAGGACACAGGTGCAGACAAGTGTGAGCAGACAGGAGTGATGGGCTGGAGGGGGGTGGGGAGGAGGTCAGGGCTCCCGTGGGCTCCACAGCCACAACACATGCATGAGGGCAGCCTGACCTCCATGCCACACAGCTCCCATCACACTTACCTTAGGATTATTTCCATCCTCCACTGGCAGTGCCTCCAGTACTGGGTGCACACACATCGGCTGGAGCTTCTGTTAAAATGCAAATTTGGATCAAGTACATTGCAGGGGGAGAGCGGGTGCTAAGGCCCCAGGTGACACCAGAGCTACAGTGCTGTGGGGCCAGGACCATGCAGGGTGCCACCTGAGCTCCACCATCAGGACAGGATTCCACGAACGACCAATATTTGCTCCTCATTCCTGCCACATACCCAGCTTCTGGGAAACAGCAGAGGGAGGGCACCCCACGGGCACCCACAGCCCTGCTCTGGTAAAACTTAGCAGGGTTTATTCCCTCCCTTGTACAAGGATGAGAGAGACAGTCCCCATGTGCTGGCTGCGAGCAAAAGAAACAGAATACAAGGTACACCAGACCCAACTTCCCATCTCCTACTCTGCACCATTATCACCCTATTAAAGTAGGAGGGTTCCGACCCACTAAGCACCCACGTGTGCATGCAATTGCATACACACACACTTCCACCCACACACTCACGTGCACACTTGCTGCTCACTGCATATTTCCACAGCCTTGTTCTAGGCCTCAGTCAACTCTAGATCACCAGCATGAGCTCACCTTCCTCCTCTGGCCCTGATGCAGTCAATCAGGGCCCTCAGGCCTGAGTGGATAACCCAGCACAACTAGACGAGAGTAAGGCCACAGTTAGTCCATCCCAGTGCCTCTGGACAAATTAGAATAAGCACCTCCTGGGACAGGTGGGCCCCCATGAGGGTGCATGGCCCTCTAGCTTTAGAACCTCCACCCTTTACCCAATGCTGGTACTGGGGACTGAGGGGCAGCAGGCACCTGGGCATGAAGGGCCTCATCAGTCCCTCTCCCCACACTCCTGTCCTTAGATTCTATTCAGACATCCCAAAACACCACCCCCCACAAAGAGAAGGTTCGGAGTGGGGGAGGTTAATCAAGCTTAATGTCCTGAAGTGCCACGCAGTCTGCCAGCAAACTAAGAAGGAAAAAATTAGACTTTGGGCCAGAAGCATATTCATCAGTACCAGAAAAAGAATTGCTTCTTCCAAGCCCCCACGGCAAGGAGGCAGAGTGAAAGAGCATCAACCCACACTGCAGCGAGCACGGCATAAATCCTCAGGCAGGCGCCGCTGCCATGGAGAGGGCAGGAATCATTTACTGCCGAAGAACGAGAACAATTCTTCTGCTCTGGGAAATCAGCCTCTCCCCAGAGCGCCAGACAGCCAGGTCTGGCAGCCAGGTGCCTAGTACTGACACCTGAGTGGCTTTCTCTTAAATCAGCAACGGGAGGAGCCCCCTCCAGCTCCCTCCCGTGACCACTGAGAGGAGGGTTGTTGGCTGCACTCAGAGAAGAGTGTGGATACTGAAATCCCTTTTGCAGGAAAAACAAGTCCCTGCCAAGTTTCCAGTACGGCGCGTGCCAGTACAGGGTGGGCAGGTGGGGCTGTGGAAACCGAATCTGGAGACTTGGCAGCATGGAGTGCAGCATGGGTCAGCCAGGTCTTGCTGTGTGTCACACTCAATCCAGGACCCTGCTGGTCACTGCAGTAGAGCCAGAAAAACAGGCCACATAGGCACTGGTTCTGGAAGCTTCTGTCCCAAAGCCACACAGACACTTTGGCTCACATTTCACTGACCTGAACAAGTCAACAGACAAACCTCATTTCAAAGGGGAAGGGAAATGCAGGCCTATTTGAGGAGAGAGCTAGAACGACTCCCCCAGGGAGGGAAACAAAGAGAGAACTGAGGCAGGAAGGCCAGAGGACAGAAACGGAAGAAAGAACAGGAGAGGAGAGTGGGTTGTCCTGTTGTATAACATTAAAGTGTCCCCTGAGGAAAACTGAATGATTGAGAACAGGCTTGGTTGCTTTGATTTGGGGACAATCTGAGCATTCTCATCTTTGTTCTGACTCTGATGTAAGGTGTTAAGGCCCAGTGCCCCCAAAAAGGTGTCACTGCTTTCCACTTTGGGGCGGGAGAGTTGGCCCTTACAGCTGTGTGCCCCCTGCTCACTATGTCTGATTCACCTTGCCTGTCTCCTCCCTGTCTCCACAGAGGCCCCTATAGCCCACTGGGTGTCTTCTTGGGAAAGCTCATTTTGCACCCCAGCAGCATGCTCAATTCCTCCTGTCAGGTCCTAGAGGCAGCCCTATCAATAAGGCCTGGGTCCTTTATTGCTGGAGTCAGCAGAGGCTACACACACAACGCCCTCACTGACGCTACAGTCACATTCCCCGAAAGCCTGCACACAGACCTTCACTTGACAAAGGGCCTGAGGGGCTGGGGGAAGGGAAAATGTGTAAAACAAGCCTCTCTTTCCCCTCTCCCTTTGGGAAGATCATAGGCTAGTATAGAAACCTACAAATAAAAAAGATTGCGAGTGATATTATTCCGTTTCAGACAGAGCACAACTGATGACTCACAAACACTTCTCTGGCTGTGTCTACCTTGTCTCCCAGTGTACCAGGGCCTGTAGACCATGCAGATGAAGCAGGGTCACCTGAGGTTATTTCCCACCTGACCAGTTCTCATCTACTCACCTTCTCTGCTCTGGGACCATCTCCCTGCCTGCTTTCAAAAAGACAGGCAAAGTGCCAGCAAATTCTTCATGATTCAAAGTCAAGGTTCCAGGAAATCAAGAGACCAGTGCCCCAGACTCTACCAGTGGAACAGGAACTGGGGTCACAGAGCAGGTAGAATATAGAGCAGAAAGAAGAATGTGTCTGCAGGTACTGGCAGGCATCAAGGTGAGAGGGAGACGTACAAGCTAGGGCAAAGTACCCTCAAGGACGTCTGGGCAGACATTGCTGATATAATCAGACCATCCCATCCTCTCCTTTGCAGATACACAGACCACTGTACTGTGCAGTCCCATTGAAGTTGAGCAGGGCCATGTTTTAGAGCTTGTAATGGTCAACAAATGTGGGGAGAAGGAATGGTATTGCTTTCCGGACAACACATAGACCCCCACATAGACCAACACAAGGTACCCATGACCCCCACTCCCATCACTGAATAGTACAGGAACCTCATGATGGAATGGAGAAACAATATCTTAAGGGCCTGAATCACTGAGTCACCACATGGAAGAGAGTTTATTTGAAGAATCTGAGTTAAAAATAACTTTGAGAGTTAAGCCACTGAAATGCTGGAGCTATCTGTTGACCTGCCATATGTTACCTAGTTTAAGCTATCTTGACTGATACAGTATTGTTGTTCAAGTCACTCAGCATGTGGTGCTTATTATGCCACTACAGCTAACTAGAATGGATAGTAGAGGTGCAAGGCAACTTTAGGGGTGATAGACTTGCTCTATATATTGACTGAGATAGTAGTTATCTGAGCATGTACACTTGTCAAATTTCATCCAAGTGCCTGCTTAGAATGGGTTCAGTTTAGTGTAGTATATATTGTAGTACAATAAAGAATTTTTTACATATTTTAAATAAAGGACTCAGGACCCCTGTTTCAGGTCATATGGAGCAGAAGGAAGAAAGAAGCCCTTCCTTTTGAGCACCCATTATGTGCCTCAAATACATCCCCTGTCATCTTCACAGCAACCCATTGATGGTGCTGCTCATTTTAGAGATGAAGAAACTGAGCCTCAGGAAGGCCAATTACCCCCAGATCACACATGCTGAGGGCAGCAGAGATGGCATTTGAACCCCATCTGTCTGACTTTCTGCTGCCCTTGGGCCACCCTCCCAGATACAGGCTTCTCGACATTCTGGTGTTGGGGGGGGTGCTGCAGGGCTATTTCTTACCCAACACCATGGACATTCTCAGGGTCCTTTAAACAAGAGCACTCCTAGGCTCTCTACTCCACAGATAAACAGATTTTTGATGATCTCTCCCTCATCATGGTAAAGAAATTTATGGAACAAGGAATAAAAACCCCTGATAGAAAACCATACCTCTCTTAAACTCCCCATGTATACAAGAGTAAGAAGCAGCAGGAAATAAACTAGAGAGGCTACACCTGAAACAGAGAGAAATAACAGAAAGAAGATAAAGAAAAAATACTGCAAGACAATAAAGCCCACAGAAGGTAGCCAGCATCTTAGGTAAGGATTATTATGCCATATTTAGTCCAGTTCAGGGGTTTACCTCTTTCTTGGATCTCCTATTATTTGCAGATGGAAGCCTGGGAGTACAGTGGTGAGTACCCCCACATCATGTCAGCCTCTGCCCCCTGCTTTGTAAAGTAAGAGGATCACAGGCCCATCCCCAGGGTCTGCACATACTCAGCATCAATGGAAGCATGTTCCACTCACACGGATGGGGTCAAACTCTTTTAACCACTTGGCAAAGTGGTTAGGCTAAAAACTCTCCTCCCCTGTGACCCAGCACAACCACTCCAGGGTACAGACTCCACAGACATGGCTGTTTGTATCCACAAAACAGGCATGCTGTATTCAACTGCATTCACCATAAGCAAACACAGGCAACACCCCATGACCACAGCAGGAAAACAGGTCAAAAATCCCAGTCTGTTGCACACATGTCACTCCTCATGCATGCTGACACCCCTCCAGGGGAGTCCAGAGACCAAGCAAGCATTCTTCATGTTACCTCTCAGCTCTCTGTACAGAAATGGGTATCCAGTAAATGCTGCTTTGAATTGCCAGCACGTGTGTGTGTGTGTGTGTGTGTGTGTGTGTGTGTGTGTGTGTGTGTGTGTATCCATAGACTTTTGATAATCAGGCAGGATGACAACCAGCTGCCACCATGGCCTGGGAGCTAGGAAAGGACCATAAGCTGACTATGCAGCCAGAAAGCCAACATGACAAGAGTTTAACAAGCACCTCCATCCCAGCTGCCCTGCAGCAGCCCACAGACGCTGCCAGCCCCACACACCAGAGACTCCAAAGGGGCACTTCACAGGGGTGGCAAGACAGCACTACGGCTCCTCTGCTTCCCCGCTAGGTTATGGATGGGCCAGCTCTACCTCACCCTCCTTCGCTGGAGGTTGAACTGGCTTGTAACAGATTTGTTCACAGATCAAAGTCATTTGACAGAGCATCTGGAGGTTGACCCCACACTCCACATGCGCGCCAGCTCTGCAGCCAGCAGATGGATGGGCAGAGAGCGAGCACCCCCACAAAGCCTGGCCTGGCTTCACCCAGGCCCAGCCAATCCCTGTGTCTGGGCTTCCCTGAGACCCATTCACACCCTGTCCCGAATTACAAAGTGATAGGAGCAAGCTTAATTAACAGGTAAGATTTCCTCCAAGTCCCCTATCTCACTGCCTCTTGCTCATCCTGCTTAAAAGGAAAAAATATGTGTATAACATGTATGCTCTATGCATATATAATGTATATGTATTTAGTATACACATATAGGCTATATATAATGTGTGGGTTTTATATATCTATATCTCCACTGGTTCTGACACTTGGAGAGGCCAAAGGAAAAGAAGCTGAATTGATCCACATAAGGAAAACTGAGAAGGAAGTTGGGCAGGGCAGGGCAGGGCAGGGCAGCAACACACATGCCAGGGCAAGGAAGAAAGAGCTCATATCTGGCAAGGGATGGCTCCGAATCTGCCGTGGCAGATGGGAAAGCAGGTCAGAAAATGTGGCTGAAGGTTATGAACTGGGACCTCAAGGACATTCAAAACAGACATTGAAGTTTCTCTTCCTAACCACCAAAGGGACCAGATTCGCAGAGAACCTTAGTCCTGAAAGGTCCTCTTCTGCTTCCCTTATGGGGTGTCCATGGCACTGCACCCAGAGAGTCAGATGCACCCAGCCACTCAGTCCCCAAAGGTGGGCCAGGTGAGGACAGTACGCCCATGACAGAGGTCAGCAGTAGGGCCAACGCCCCTTGACAACCAGTACTATCTACACGTCACATGGGAATCACAGCAGCAACGCAACACGTCCCTCCCACCCCCTCCCCCTGCCAGGAGCCTACAGCCTCCCTAGGTTGCCATACCAAAACCTGGACTTAGGAAAACAAATCCGGATTTGTGCAAAAGGAGTGCTGCTAGCAGGGAAAGGACAATGGCCTCAGGAAGAGAAGGAGGCACTGTAGAGGCTGCCAGTGTCTCAAGAGTTGGGCAAAGGAGTTCTCTTATGGGAAAGGGTAATGGGGTCAGAAAGAGCCACATGCATGGATGTGGGGTGAAGGGGCAGGTGTAGGTGTCTGGGTGGCAGGTCAGGGAACAGGAAACAGGTCAGGGAACAGGTGACATCAGTCTCAGTTCAAGAGGAGCTGCCTGCTGCCAAGTTCAAGAGAAAAGAAAAGAGGCCTAACCAAGCTTTGCATATGCAGCATTTTGTTCCAGTTGATCAATGAGAACAGCACTTCATAGTCATCTAGGAAACCAAGCACGGGGGACCTCTGCCAGCTCTGTGTCTGGCCTTCTGTCGGTAACAGCCGGTACATCTATGGACCTTGCCTAGGACACTGGGGAAACAGCAGTTCTTGGCAGCAAGCTATTTTCCAGAACACGAAAGGATGTTTCTTAGCCTTTGGTAAAATTCCACTTTGTCACGGGGCCCTCAGCTTTTGAGTCTGTGCTCTTGTCCTAAGGGAGGCCTGTTGGGGAGCCAGCCAAGCCATGGCTGGTTAGGCACCCAGAAGAAGAGCCCTTTCAGCAAGAATCAGGCTAAAGCAGAGCCTGCCCAGCTGGCGGGGATGTCCAGGCTCACCCCCGACTCCTCTCCCTGTTGCCATTTTTCAGGCACCAACCACATAACTGTACAAGGCAGGTCTACCCAGGCTCCCTCCAGCCACATCTCCAGAGTCTGATTTCCCTCCCCTGGGCCTGACCCCCCAACAAGTAATCCTGTGTGACCTTTCTAGGGTCCTTGTTGCCATCATCTCTGCCCTACTCGCTCTCTGGTCATTTCCTCCTATGTGTTCTATGAGTTCCCACTGCAGGACCTCTTGAGGTCCACCTCTTCCACCTCCCCAAACCGACCACCTCCACCATTACCATCCAAAATGCTTCCACAGCTTGAAGTCTGTGACAGAACCAATGTATTTACACTCAAACCCAGGATACAGAAGTTCAAGTACATTTGCTTTTCTGTCCGGGCCTTTTCCTCCTTGCAAAATACCTAAGACAAGGGTCCCCCTGTCCCAAGGGCCCTCCATCCACGTAGTCACCGGGTTGGTTGGAAACTGCCGCATCCCTAGGTCTCCTATATTACTTCTTATATTGTCTAAAGTGTTCAGAGCAACCAAAATTGAGAACATTTCCCAGCACAAAATGGAGAAGAGTAATTTTGGCTGAAGTTATTGAGCTGATATGAAGATCCTACTCCGAGTGACCCCGCCAGGGCCAGTCTGCTCTTTTAATTTCTTATCTCACTGGAAACATCATCTTCACAGAGAAAAATAAAGCCTTTCCCATTTTTCGAAGAAAAGGCACAGAGAAAGAAAGTAAATAATTGCTCGTACGCAGTCTGTTAATGACTGTGCTGTCCCCCAGAAAAGCTTCTTACAGAATTTAGCTTTTCCTCTCTGGTTCTTAGAGATTAAGCTAAAATTAGCTGGGTATGAAATGCTGCAGCCCTGTCATGTCTGGTGAAGGGGAGCCACCCTGTGCTCCCGTCCCCGTCTCTCAGGATGGGATTGCTGTCACGGCCCAGGCTGACGTGTCATCAGCCTGACAGGTACCACGGCGCGCTCGGCGGAGCGGCGGCTGTCCCACTGACAGCATCAGCTGTCGTTTCTCGTGTTCCCAGTCGGGATGTCACGTACAACAGAAGGAGACGGCAGGGAAGAGCCCTGAGAAGCAGCGCCACACGGAGCGTTGTCACGAGCACCCCTCTGCCTCTTCCCTCTGTTTACCACAGAGATGCCTGTGCCCCCTTCATTTGCTCCCTCAACATATAAAATCTAAACTGCCCTGACTCACCTCATTCATTCTCTATGCATTGAGCCCTATGGTTAGGAACTGTGTCCTCCCACCTCTAAACCCATAGACTGAAACCCCAGCCCCAGCAACCTAGAAGGTAACTATTTGGAAATCAGTAAAGTGGTATTAAATGAAAATGAAGTCCTGAGGGTGACTCTTCATTTTATCTTACTGGTGTCCTGATAAGAAGAGGGAATGTGGACAACGTCTCCAGGGACGGCCACACAGAAAACAGACGGTGTAACAACTCAGCAAGATGGAGGACATCTGCAAGCCAAGGAGGGAGGCCTTGGAGCAACCAGGTCCAACAACACCTTGATCTCGAACCAGCCTCCAGAACTGGGGAGCATTATGTTTCAGCCCTCATCTACTGTGAGCCAGCCACAATCAAAGCTTTGGGAAGAGAGCTGAGTCAGCTTCCTGCCTGCAGGAATACTGTGGAAGGATCCTAAGGGTCTCCAGACCTAGCCTGCCTCTCCCTACCCCATCTGACTAGTGCCCCCACACCAAGCGCCCCACTCAAAAGGTTGGCTGACCTGTGGCTCATCTCCCCCTTCTGCTGGATATGGCTCTCCTGCCCCTTTCACCAGGTTGAGCCCTTCCACAATTTGAAGGTTCAGCTCAGGTATCATCTTATAAAGGAAGCCATGCCTAAACGCTTCCCCACTGCTCAGAATGACTTATGGGGCCTCCACTCTACAGCTGTAGTCATCTCACTAGCGTTGCAATCCCAGTGATGTGCTCTGTCTCTGTGAACTTGTCTTTCCACAAAATTATGAGTTGCTCCAAATAAGCGTTATAGTTCATTCACACTCTAGGCCCAGAATCTAACAGAATGGTGAATACTTACTAGCGCGGTGGCTGCCTGCACACAGGGGGGATCGATGCTGTCAGGGGCGGGGTTGTGGGATGTGGAGGTGGTGTGGACCTCCAGGCATGACCCCTGTGTAGGTGAGAATGGACACAGAGGTCAGACGGGGGCTTCACCCTGTCCCTCTACAGGCCTCTGTGTGTTGGTTGGCAGGCCTGGGGATCAGAGCCACCTTCCAGGATCCCATGTGGGGGGGTGAGGGAACAAGGACTGCACATTCATAGCCATCCAGGCCCTGCCCCCATGCTGAAAGGTGCCGGCATAGGGGAGAGGGTGTCAGGGTGCCCCCTCTTTCATTCTCACTCCGGTTAGTCCTCAAGAGGAATAAGACAAATAATACAAATAATACAAGCACCAACACAGAATGGGTGGGGGACCAGATAAAGATCCTCTGGGCAGGACACAAGAAAAGGAACATCGAGAGAGTCATTGCATACAGGACTGGAAAAACAACTGTGGTGACAACTCATCACAAATTCACACCCATGGACTCACTGGGAGTGGATGAGCCAAAATCCCATTTCTGATACACCATCTAAGAGAGCAAGGTGCCCCTTCCCACTCCATGGAAGAGGAAGGCCACAGAGTTGGAGCATCAGCCTCACAGAAAAACTGCAAACTGCGGGAAGGAGACAATCCCAATGGCCATCCATAGATGCCTGTCCCCATCAGGAAACTTGGTTACCAACAATGGCAGGAGGCAAGACTCCCTAAACCCCAGGCCAGAACTATAAAGCAAAGAAGCAGCAAATGGCACAGAGAATAGATTGAAGAAGACAGCCAACAAAGACACAGATAAACCTCAAATGAGCACGGACTGGCTGCCCAACGCAAAGTTAAGACTCAAAACTTACCAGCAAGGTTTGCCATGTCCCAGTAACACAGTCCCTCACCCAGCAAAAGGACACTGCCTCTGAAAAGGAAGAGACCAATGGACTTAACATAGATCAACAAACAGCTAGGAGAGAGGGTATGAGTGAACGGAGGGGGCATCGGGGAAGGGGCAGCATTTCAACAACCATTTACTGATGTGGTAAGAAATTTAAAGAATGAAGGCCGGGCATGGTGGTGCATGTCTGTAAGTGGCAGCCTAGGAAGCCATGGCTGAAGCCAGGGATCACAGTTCAAGTACTGCCGGGGGCATGTAGCGAGACCCAACCCCAACATAATTGCTGGGTGTGGTGGTGCGTGCCTGTAATCCAAGCTACCTGGGAAGCTGAGGCTGGGGATTGAGTCTGTGGTACCCCAGGCAACTTGAGCCTGTGGTTCCACGGGCAAAAATAGCGAGACCTAGTCAGGAAGGAAGGAAGGAAGGAAGGAAGGAAGGAAGGAAGGAAGGAAGGAAGGAAGGAAG